>LPNX010527097.1:9626-90811 GCA_001517045.1 Pseudotsuga menziesii | reverse complement strand
CTTAACTTTTTATGTTCAGAAACAAACAGAGCTACCTCTCTGTAGATGTCGAGTGAGGTAGACTTACTACCTCGTGGCTTGCTTGTGAGCTGGTTGGGTTTGTTGGCTGGTACGGTGGGCTTACTCGGATTGCTGCATGGATGCGGCATGGTACAACTGGCATTGCAGGACAATTTCAACAAATCTAACATGAAATTTGAAAACAGAAGAGGAATGGGTCGAAGGAGACTTGAGCTTCGTGATCACTGTTGAGATTAATATGGCAACCTTCCTTCAATCTAACTCTCCTGAAATAGTTATGTCGGCTTCATTTACTGAACTAGTACATACAAAATAACTCTGATGAATGGAAGAATTGTTAGCATGTCAAACTCAGCTAAAGAGCTCGAAGTTCTGTGTTTTGTTCGTGTTTATCGAACAAAGCTAAGATGTGGCACCTTGTGGGTCTCAGTGTTTGTCATGCCTATGCTACAATATTTTAATAATCTTGTCCACACTTGGCAACTGCATGCATAGTAAGGTGATACGTGTCATGGTGTATGCTTTTTCATTAATTTTATATATGTGCTTGGGAATCGGCACTCTGACAGGTGTTTGAGCAAGAAAACTCCACGGGAGGAGCGGCCAGCTTGTGGGCGAGTATTTCCTAGTTTTGCATTTACAAGGATCCACATTTCAGTAATGGAATACAGTTTTGTTTTGGTGTCAAAATGACCAGCGATTTTGGTTTTAAAAAATCATTTTTTAGGTGAAGAACGTTGCAATCATGATGAGATGGTTTCCCTATGATTACATACAAGCCCTAAATATGTGCGCGGTGAAAAGATCTGAGCTATCTAGTGGAATGGTTCCCTCTTCTTTGTGGCTTTTAGCACATGGTTTCTCACGTTTTAATGTTTTTCATGCACGGAGCTAGTCCCATTGGCCATATGGATATGCAGAAATGGATTACCTCTTCATGTGATCCAGCTCAATGTTATCGCCAGGAAGGAATCACCTGACATGCTGTCGTGCGTTCCATCTAATGCATTTTGTTTGAATCTTGCCAAATAAACAGAATCGCTTTGTTTTCCATTTATCTATGAATGCACTTTACAAAAGAAAAATTGGATTTGAAGGAATAAAGTAATAAAAAAGAAAAAAATGAAATTAAAAATTCCAAATTTGAAGTCATTCTACAAGTAAAACGTTATTTATCACATGTGACGGAAACAAGAATCTAATCATTCCAACTCTTATAAAATGCATATAAATCTATGTGAGGACCGTAATACAAATTTTGGCATTTCAAAATGACAATTTTCAATTTTAAGAAATTATTTTAAATTGTCATTTCAAATATTTATAAATGTAATAATTAAAAAGTTTAAGAATAAATATTTCCATTTTCTACGCCCTAAGCAACAGACTCACTTCTAGTTTCATATTGCCCAGCTGCAAAACCTATCATTCAATATAAACTAGTCGCAAAAACTGTCATTCAATATAGACTTGGAAAATCTATGTAAACTAAAGTCTGAAGGCAAGGACTTGCTGCCCTGCTATATAACACACATGGTTGATGTTTTGTCCATGTGTCAGTCAACGTGGTGGTATTCCCTTTGTCATTTTCTTCAAGACAATACGTGTTGGTTTTCTTTATGCATGGGTTGCAACAGTGTCCAGGGAGTGTGTTTATATGGTGTCAAAAGCATAATTTCTGACCTAACTAACTAATAACTAATACACATTCTTGATTTGAAGCTTCAGTTGACCCGTGACACAGTTTTTAATTTAGAAGCTTCAACCAAAAGAAGATAATCTTTTGAAGAAACAAATCCAATGAGCTTGTTAAGTGTGCCTCTCTGAACTAATGACTTAGACCTTGAAGCCAAAAAACTTGTTAACAGATGCTCTTTAAGCTTTAAGCTGTAACAGATGCTCTTTAAGCTTTAAGCTGTAGGCAGGGACTTGTTGCATTAGCAACTTTCCTTGTATTATATTTGGGATGGAATTATGAGGTCCCATTTGAGGGGACGAAGGCATCATGCCAATCTTTGCCAAGGTTGTAACCAACCTTGAGTTCCTATGTTCATATCTATCTCATTTCCCTTTAATAGTTAATTAATGATCCTAAAACCTGAGCTAGTTTTATTGTGCTTTGTAAATGGGAGATTAAGGCTTGTTTCATAGAATTTTGACATCATCTGTTTACAAAAAATTATAAAAAAATATATTTAAAGTAATTGTGTTGAAATGTGTTGCATCATAGCACTCTTCAACTATGTGCACTTGACAAAGAGGGCCTCCCTTGACTTCCTTTCCCTCCTTCTCATAGGAAACGTGTGGTGGTAGCTACAATCTTCCAAGGGGAAAGAAGATTGCATTCATCTAAAAATGATGTGGTCAGCTACACATATATACCAAATTATTATGAAAAATTCTTTTAATATAAATGTATAGGGATGGAATGTATAAATTATGCTAGCCTTATTCCCCAAGAAAAAATCTTCATTCAATTTGCTTCTTGAGCTCATTAAAAGCATGGAGCTAGGTTTTAACTAACCATGAAAATTAAATCTTTCACACAAACATTAAACAACTAAAAATCTATTCACAAATATAATAAACCTATATAAACCTAAAAATCTATTCACAAGCATACTAAACCTATATAAACCTAAAAATCTATTCAGAAACAATATAAACTTGGTATATGAATTGAATCTAAAATGCAAATTGAAAATACTAAAAAAAAGAAATTCATAAAAAATAGAAATTGTCGTGGCAGTTGTGTTCTTCTAGGGTGAAGGAAATGTGCATTCGTCCAGGGACAAGATGGTATGCTAGACCTGTATAATAGAAATAGGCTTATACGTCCATAAATACAAATTTATAGGGATGGGATGTGAGAACTAGGCTTGCATTATTTCTCAATAGCTAAATTTGTAAAGCAAAAAGCAAATTTCATCCTTAAATAAGGTATGCAAATTTGTTAAAAACACAAGAAGTTTGACAAATTACACAATAAATGAAATATAAATTATATTTATTTACTTTCATTATTAGTATTAGTAGTGAGATTTGACATTTATTTTTATAATAATTTGAAATTCATATTGTTTTATTTACATTTATATAAATAAATAGCATGTTAATTTTAGATTTAAGAAAACAATTTTTAACTTAATGATGATGATGATGGTTAAAGTCTATTAAGAATAAATTTAGTTTATCAAACTTTAAAATTAAAAAAAAAATTGGTGTGCTTTAAGATTTTATTTCTATGCCCAAAATGCTGAAAGAAAAGCATTCATAACTTACCATAGTTTTCAAGAGTTAGAAGGTTAAAAGGGTATGCATTGTAGTAGTGGTATGAATGACACTCTAAGAGAAAGTGGTTTTCATCCTCAAGGCTCATAGTCTCACAAAGATGGAAAATCCTTTCATCCCAAGGTTTTCCAACAAGGTGTTTCATTATGGAGCTCATGAGAGTTAGTTCTTATCTTTGCAATATTGATTTTTTTCTTTGAATTAGTTAAAACACGAAGATAATTTTGATTTTCTAAATTAGAGTTAATGACCTCCTTATAGTATCTCAATTTTCTTTTCACATTTAAATCTTTCTAGCACCACATTCTCTCTTTAAACTTTGAGGTAATAATACTTTTGATGTTATAGATATTTTGCAAAGTCGCCTTTTCGTCAACCTTCCAATGGTTTAACGACTCCAACGCATCTTTGTTTCATCCCCTCTTGAAACATAGGTGGTTTTGGCTAGAGTTGAAAGCAATTTTAGGAAGTCTATGATATCCCATGTTGTTTATCTTGTTGTTGTACATCATGTACCTAATCATAGCCATGCTCTCTATGGGGGAGAACCTCACCTCTATGAGGAGAATAGGATAGGGCATATTGCTTTTAATTTTAAGGTTAAAAGTTATAAAACACTTAAGGATTTGTTCAATTTTTCTCCAAGATTTTCTAAAGATGTTGCAACCCCAAACTTCACATGGACTTTTTTTTTATCCCACATCACAAGAATTTTCCATTTAAAACTCTTTTCAAGACCAAAGTATGCTTTTCCACTCTCCATTAATACTATTCTCAGTGCTATAGTTCCAATTGAGTTTGTGAAGGATATCAATTCTTATTATAGTATAAGAAGTCACTTCGTGCAAGTTTATATGGTCATACACAAATTTAATGTAAGTGACCTTTTTGAATCTTATAATCTTAAATTTTGTTTTAGTAATCTTTAAGCCAAGATTACAGGAAACCAATATTAAACACAAATGAAAAATTTGCTTTGTTTAATCAAAATTCTAAGATGTTAGATCCAAAAATTTGTAAGTTGTAAATTATCAAACATTTACAATTTTAATTTTTTTTAAAGTACCTTTAATTAAGTATTTATAAGAGGTGACTTTTTTTCAAAATTATATATAGATATATACTTTAAAAATTGTTTTTCTTTGGTTAATAAACATTTTCAATAACACATTAATAAAAAACATTCAAATTCCATTATTTTAAAATTAATAAACTCCCCTTTGCCTATTCTAATTAGCTACACACTCCTATATTTAGCAAAGCTTTTTTTGGGAAAGAATGGCGGCGGTAGACATCTCTCCTCTTCCAACGCAATGATAGAAGTTGAAAGTAACATGTAACGTAAACTGGGAACGAGCCATTACAGGCGCCGGGGGGCGGCTCCATTTGAAGGAGTTGTACTGCTATCTGCGATCTCACATGTCATGCCTCTCTTTTCGTCAATAAAACAAATAAACAAACAAAGATTGACAGCCTTAGTGATCATCCCGTGATCTTCTTCTTCGCTGTAAATTACAGCCAGACGTACACAACTTATCATATTCCTAATCGCGGACGTGAGTCTTGGTCCACGAACGGCGTTGAACTGCTTCCGTCCTTCGGTACGCCCGCCCATGAATGATCATGGCTTTTCAAATTTAACGCAGAGTCAGTTCTACAGAGAGCCGAGGAAGAAAATGGGGGGTGAATCACTGTTTGTGTTTATTATTGTTGCTTTGTTTTCCATCACAGTGATGGGCACAAGAGACGTGGAGAAGGACAGTCTAACTGATATTGGGAGTTCGGAGGCAGTGCAGCCGTGGGGTTCGAACATTGTAGCTGCGTTTCCAGTTGTTGGGCAGGGGAAGGAGACATGTGACCTTGATCTCTCAGATGAGCTCTTCGGAGGTGTGAGGGAGGCGTGCGGTGATGGAAATGAGGTTCTTGATAGAAGCCGCTGCTGCCCAGTTTTGGCCGCCTGGTTGTATGCTGCCCACGCCCGAACGGCGCTCAAGGCGGTGGCGCCGCCGCCCGTTTCGTCCTCTGACTTGCAGCCACTAAGACCCGACGACTCGCAGACGTGCGTGAACAGCTTGCAGAGCTCTCTCAAGACCCGGGGCATCAACATCCCCAGTCCTAACGCTTCGTGCGATCCGATACTCTGTTTCTGCGGCATAAGGCTCCACCACATCTCTTCCCTTGACTGCCCCAACGCCTTCAATATCTCCACCCATCACAATGCAGCTGTGCCCCTCTCTGCAGTTCGAGCACTCGAGAGCAACTGCACCACTTCTTCTCACAAGGGATGCACAAATTGCCTCAAGGCTCTGCATAAGGTAATGACCAGATGTTCATTTTTGGTATTTTTATAGAGATACTTTTGGTTGAATTGGCTTAAGAATAGCTGAGTTGAGTTTGGTTGAAGTGTTTCAAGAATAGATGAGTTGAGTTTATTATATAGATGTTTATTTTTGTATTTTTTTTATACAAATTGTTTGCATTGCTTTGCAGATCAAAGGCAGTCGAAGCAAATATAGACATTATTCAGACAGAACCACAAAGATGTACAACAGAGACTGTGAATTAATGGGGTTGACATGGTTGCTAGCAAAGAACAAGACTGCATACATTCCCACTGTTTCTGCAGTGCTTAGGGCTCTCATGTACAGTGCCCATCCGCCTCATCAATCACAATGCAGTCCAGACCAAGAGAACATGCCCCTCGCCGTTGATTCACTTCATCAGACTGATCACACTTCTTCTACTGCGTCTAATGCCATCAGGGTACTCTATCTCAGTGGTCTCTTTACAGTTTTTTACGCCATTGCATTTCTCTAGGAAATATATGTTCTGACCGCATTCCCAAGCCTGGTCGAGCAGGGTTCGATCCATTCTATCTACCAGACATACACATAATTCATATGCTCTGTTGTTTCTGCCATAGCCAACAGAGAAGAGCTCAAGCAGATTCTAGGGTGGATAATTTAGGTGAGGACAAGTCTTAACGTTTGAATCGAAAAACTATTTGTTCACTCAAAACACCAAGTTTGTATGTATGCATGGATATTTATATGAAGAATTGGAATATGTTGAACTTGGATGACTACAAGTCTCAATGTTGAATGGAAAAACTATTTGTCCACTTGAGAAATTCTGTAACCAAGTCTGTATGTATGCATGAATATTTATATGAAGACGAGGATTATGTTGGGTGACTACAAGTTTCAATCTTGAGTGGAAGAACTATTTGTCCACTTTAGAAATTCTGTCACCAAGTTTGTATATATATATGTATGAATATTTATACGAAGATGAGAGAATGCTAAATTTAGGTGACAACTATTAGGACACTCGAAAAACATGAATATTTATATGAAGATGAGACTGAACTTAGGTGAGGACAAGTCTCAATGTTGAATGGAAACACGCTAAAAATGTTGTCACTAGGTTTGTATGTATAATGTTGTCACCAAATTTGTATGCATGAATATTTATACGAAGATGAGGACCATGCTGAACTTAAGTGAAAACAATGTTAAATGGAAAAACTATTTGTTCACTCTAAAAATGCTGTCACCAAGTTTGTATGAATACATGAATATTTATATAGAGATGAAAACCATACTGAACGCGCTGTTTAGATTACCTTGTATCAATTTAATTCCCTTCCTTGTAGCTCTCAAGCTTTTAACTTTTAATTGTAACTTCCAATATTATGTTGTAATATTTTTGGGCCGTTAGATTGAGCGCAGGTAATGGGCAATGGGCTTGCCGCATCATTATATATCAATGATTGCCATTTCGGCTTTTCTCTTCAAAACTGGAGAAGTAGTCTCGTTTCAGAATGCAATGAATGAGTCTGAATTGCAGAGTTCCACTTCTGTCTGAAATCATCGTTCTTGTAATTTTGCATGTTATAGAATTAAGTGGCTTCCAAAGCGCGGAAACAGAAAACAGTTTGATTTGAAGGACACAGCGGGCAGGCAACCTCGAGAGTCTAAACATTCATAAACGGGAGACATGAAATAAAAGCTGCATATTCCTGTTCCTTGGGCATTAACTTCGATTTGCCTTACTGATATGCACTCAATTTAGTTCACGACTTATTCCCTTCTCTTCCAGTGATCTGCAATCATGGACAATTGTGAATCTCTTATTGGGATTCGGGAAGAAAATAAATCAGAAACACTTTATTCCATTATATTAAAACACTTAAAATGAATGTGATTGTAGGAAGATTCACGCCCCGGTTATTGAAACTCTGTCCACTCAGTTCGAAAAGAAAAAAAAAATTGCAGCCGCCTGACAAAATAACAGACGATTCATGGGTCGCGTGGAGGGATCAAATTTGAAAGGCAGAGATATTGAATCCTTCATGGTTGACATGTAAAAATAAACTAGCAATTGTTCAAAAAAGGTGTGATAGGTAAAAAATATCGAAAAAAAACTAAAATCTAGTTTTTTTTTCAGATGGAAAGATCTTCGGGAAACCCATCAATACTTCCCCACATTTGTGGATGGTAGAGGTGGTAAACTTGGTGATGTATATTAAGGAACTTCAAGATTCTAAATTTATAGTAAGTTGTAGCATTAGACAATATACTTCAAAAAATGCATAAAACTTCAAAATTATACAGAGTATGCTCATTTTGAGCTACCTACAATTGTATAGAAAGTGTGATTTTTTGAAGTGTTCAAATATATTCAAATGCATAATGTAGTAAATTTGACAAAAATAAAAGTCATTCTTAGAAATCCAACATTAAATGTACAAATTTCAAACTAACCATTCCATTAGAAATCCACTCCAGGAATAAATTGGAACTCAATCGAAAGAATAAGATATTGATTAAAGTTGTTGAATAGAGGTGGAAAAATGAATGGTCTATATGGATATATGCTTCAACTCAAAATAATAATTAACCAAAGAATCATTGATTCCTTTGAAGCACTATTAATTGTTCTAAACTACAACTCATCATTTTTATAACTACAATAGAAAAAATAAGAAGTTGTAGCATTCCTTTCAATTCCCGAGCTTGAATAATATAGCCTCAACTAAAGTGTTTCATTGAACAAAGGACTGCTACTCCCTTCGCTTCCTTTTCATTTTCCTTGCATCACTATTAGTTTCACTCTCAGGATGAAAAGAAATGGTCTTTGTCCTTTTTATGTTTGAAAAGAAATGGTCTTTGTCCTTTTTATGTTTCTCGCATTTTAGTGTTCACTTCCACTTTCACTCTCGAAGCAAAATAAATCCTATTTTCGTGTAAAAATGTTATTATTTTATTCTAGTGTTGGCCTTTAAATAGTATAACATTTTCTTGTAGTAAAACACTTTTTTCTACTAATACTACAAAGTAGGGTACAAAATTGTAGTGGTAAATTCGTTCTTTAATAGAAGAATCACAAAATTTCAAGATACCATGTAGATAGTGACTTGATACACAACAATATTTCAAGTCTAAATACCATGTAGATAGTGACCCAATACATAACAACACCACTTGGTCACCAAAATACTACAAAAATAAAGTGACAGGTACACCTAAAAAAGAATAACACCCATATAAGAGAAAAATGTAATATAATTTTAAGGGACAACTAACATTTAATAATGTCCCTCCTTCACCTCCCCTTTAGAGGATAAATACAATTGGTCTAATGTATATCACATTTAGTGATATGATAATGTGTGGATGCCACATTGTTTAAAATCCTAGTTAATTAGTGAATCATCACAACTACTTGTATACTAGCTAATACTACGTTCTAACATTCTTAGAGATAAAATGTAAAAATATTATTATTTTATTCTCTAGTGTTGGCCTTTAAATAGTATAACATTTTCTTGTAGTTAAACACTTTTTTCTACTAATACTACAAAGTGGGGGACAAAATTGTAGTGGTAAATTAGTTCTTTAAAATAAAAGAATCACAAATTTCAAGTCTATATACCATGCAAATATTAACCCAATATACAACAAAATTGCAAGTCTAAATACCATGTGGAAAGTGACCTGATACACAACAATATTTCAAGTCTAAATACCATGTAGATAGTGACCCAAAACAAAACAACAACACTTGGTCACCAAAATACTACAAAAACAAAATGATAGCTACACCTAAAAAATAATAACACCCATATAAGATAAAAATGTAATATAATTTTAAGGGAAAACTAACTTTTAATAGTGTCCCTCCACCTCCCCTTTAAAGGATAACTACAGTTGGTCTCATGTATATCACATTTAATGATATGATGATGTGGGTTTATTTCTTTTACTTGAATTATGATAGGATAGTTGAACTATGATAGCTTTGATTATGTATTGATCAATGATGCATTATAATTCGAATTTCGATATTTTTATAGCTTAATACAACATGTTATTATCTTCCTTAGGTATCCACTACTCATAATATTTAGTTTGGTAAAAATACAAATGTTTTAAAGCTTGTGTTGCATATTGGTTTTAAATAAGTTTCCTTTCTATAATTTATGTTGTGTTGATCACCAACTTTTTTGTCATTGATCCAAGTATATTGTGTTTAGTTGGATATTAATTATTGTAGTAGTGATTATACATAATTGTAAAGTTTGACATTATAATATCTAAGGAAAATTGATTCTCTTATATATTCATATATTCAAGCAATTAACAAATAAAAGTAATTTTTAATAATAATTCAAAATGTCAAATTGTAAGATGTAATAAATAGGACTAACAAATTGCAAAGTTGCAATTCTACAGTGACCAATAATTCCTTATCTTTCAATGTCTAACAACAAATATTTTTATTTTGTGAGGTTGAGGGAAGATTCTTTTTTTGAGATATGTGTCTTCTCCCAACATATCTTGATCTAGTTGTTGAGTAATTTATTCATTTTATTATATGTAGACTTGGAATTAGATGGGTGAGAAAGATGTTTTGGATATTTCATTGTTTCCCAAGGACATTATGATCTACAAAATTGGAAGATAAAATTAAAAAATGATCTAATAAGTTTAGAAGCAAAAGCTATAAATCTTGTTCAATGCAAATATGCTAGGTTCTTATTGTAATTCCTTTTGCAACTACAATTAAGAAATAATACTTATAAGATAGATTAAAATACAATTTGTGTCCTTTCTATGTATTGACCAAGATCTCCTGACTAAAAATTTCTTCGTTGTATTTTACTTTGTATGGCATGCTCATAATTTTGTTTCTTTAACTTGGCATTGGACGGTGACGAGTTATGGGTTTTTTTATAGCTCCCTAACAAATTAGTGAAAACACCTAAAAAATGCAAGAATCAATAAATATATTTAATAAAAAACATGAATTAAGTGTAAGGCTCCTTTCATTGCATAGGAATTTTATTTCAAATTTATTCACAATAAGATATTGATTTGTCATCTCAGATGTTGTTGTCAAAGGGAATCAAAAATATATTCTACATCTTGTGATAATGTGAAATATAATTTTTTGTAAGGAGAAACACAAATATTACTTACTAACAAAATACTGTATAGAATGTAGTAGTTAAGAGAGAGAAATCATATAGTCACAATGGATTCACCCATTGTCTTATGACTATGTATTCAACATGGTATCAGATCACATTATGCTTTAAGAGAGAGTTTGCGAAGGTTCTGAGCTAGATACATTGTTTTTATGTTTTTGTAAAGGAGGAATATATTGTTGTTGGTTGTATGAGGAATTATGGGCATATGCAGAATTTTTACCTCACAGTTTCAAGTCCAAATTCATTTCTAGATCAAGAGCCATAGCCTCATCCAATGTCCTTTCCTAGTGAAGAGTAAGGGCCATATACCACAACATTGGATGTAGATGCAACTCAAGTTCCATATCTAGTTTACCAAGAGCCAGTAGCTCCATAAAGGAAACAGTTGAAGCAACACAACTTGTTTCAGTTTCATAAGCAGTTTATCCAATCGATCCATGATCCATTGATGACTAAGTAAGATATAGTGTCCATTCACATGTGTATGGGATAGTGGTACCCCATCGAAAGGAGGAGAATCCTAAGTAGAACCAAAACATAGAGCATCCAGGGTAGGATGTATTTCTACTTTGGTTAGTCTGGATCCAACTAACTAAGTTCCCAAACATTAAAACAATGGAAAACATTCCCATACAATTAATTAAGCATTGCATAGAGTCATGAAGGTGGTGTATAAATAAACACAAAAGCGATGCATTGGAAGAAGAGATAGTGGAGGGTGGTGCATTGTGAGTAGAGATAGATTCATGAAGGTGGTGTATAGATGATCACAAAGGAGGTGCATTGGAAGAAGAGATAGTGGAGGGTGGTGCATTATAAGCATAGATAATGAAGGGAGGTTCATTAGAGGCAGTGGAGGGTGGTGTATAGATGAACACAAAGGCGGTGCATTGGAAGAAGAGATAGTGGAGGGTGGTTCATTGTAAGTAGAGATAATGAAGGGAGGTTCATTAGAGGCAGTGGAGGGTGATGCAATGGAGGCCTAGACAATATTACAAATCAATATATTGAAGTACATGTAAATTAAATGCTCTTTCTGGAAACTGAGCATTTCGTCATCGCTCCTGTGATAACAGGAGAAACACAAATATGAAAAATTATTTTTTGGATAATATGAATGCATAAAATCATGAATTATAAAAACTTTGATTACAGTGCAAAAGTGAGATACAAACTATTAAGTAGTCAAATGAAGTAGTAGGAAGTCAATGTTGAATCCATTACAATGACATACTGCCTATTTGAAAGTATAATAACTTAGTTTTATTTTGTATTCATGGTTTAAAGGGCCTACACTAAACTTTAATCATTAAAGTTTCATCAAAATAATAAGTTTGTATAGAATAGTTCCAAATAATTTATTTCAGCTATGAATTTTGAGATATGTGTTTTAAAATGTAAATCAAAATCTTAATTGTGCCCAAAGGCGCATTCTACAAATTTCAATCATGTAAAATCTCTCAAATTTCATAAATCATACTTCAATCATGTAAAATCTGGCAGTTTGAAAGATGTGTAATCTCATCAGGGATCACTCTTAAATTTATACAACCCTGAAGATCGAGAGACTTCATATTTTGAAGTTTTTTTTATTTGAGAAGGCAACTCTTGTAGAGTTTGACAAAAGTCAAGATTCAAGAATTGTAGACATGAAAGATTACCTACCTCTTCATTCTCAGTCACGGTGAATATGAGACAGTGAAGTTGTGTCAATTTCCACAGTGATGTTGGCAATGATTCTATTGATAGATGTCAAAGATTCAATACCCTCAACCAATTGAAGTTGACTTAAAAATGCTTTTGGAATTTCCTTTAAATAATTGTTTCTAGACAAGAATAAAGAAACCAATTTGGGACATCTTAAATCCTTTGCAGGGAACGACCTAATATCATTGCCGCAAAATGATATTTGTTTACAGTTATTCGAAGTTGGGATGTTGGGGAAATGTTGAAGACTTTGAACTGCCCTCAATACACAATTCTCCTCATTCTCTCCAATATAAAATGGCATGTCGTTAATAACATTATGAACTAAAATGGGAAGCTCATTAATAACCGTCACCACCCAAAATAAGCAACGATTTCAAGTAACTTTACATAGTTGTACTCCATCTATAAGAAATAGTCTTACTTGGCATCTTCTTTGGTCTTCAGCAAACCTTCTACAATCCATGCGTGTACCAGCTTATTCAACAAAATTCAGACATGTTCCTCAAACATGGCACAGTAAAGAAAGAATTTTTTTCAAATTGTCATGGGGCAAACTTTAGTAGCTCCATCTCAATCGATGATACAATTCTCTTTCAGTTTGAGGGTGATAATTGGAAAATTTGAATCCACCTTTTGTATCTAATTTAAAGCAAACTTCCACTCATCTACAGATCACCAATGTCAACCCTTTACACTCTTGAACCACTTGTCACGCAATATTTTGTGTATCGTCTGGAACATGGTCGTCTTCGAAAGCTAATTTCCAAAACAATTCCCAAGCCTCCTATGGTAGTAAAAGGTTGTAATTGGATGGATTGTTTTGCATTCATACAAATTTGCTCCCTTTGTTTTCCCCAAATTCCACGCCCAATTCCTTCAGATCGAGTGTGCTCCACATGTCGTCTAAAACCAAAAAGAATTTCTTGGTCTTCATATATGCAGACAACTTCATCTTCCTCATATTAGCCGAAAAATTATCCAAATCTAATTTGATTGTAGAAGCAATATCATTTTGTATATGCACAATTGGAAATTGAGCAATTGTAACCCAAATTACTTAATCAAAATTGTGAAAAAGCTTGACATAGGGTAACCCATACCATATACCCCAATTATGCCAACAAGGGGTCCTTCTGAAACCCAGCTTTGTAGCCATATCTCGGCAGCATTGATTTCTACCCCTACCAATCTGGTGTCTGGTTGATCTTGAAGTGTTACAACTTCCTAGTGTGTTGCTGCGGACGTAGTCTGTTGAGCATCGTGAATCACTTGAATATCTGTTCAAAGCTCCACAAATAACTCATCCAAGGGCATCTTCCACTCTCGGATTTGCATAAAGACTTTCAGTTGCAAAATGATGCAGTCAATATAGTGCCACAACCATGGGCGTTCTGAGCAATGGATGAACTCTCTCACCTTCCCAATTTCACGTTGCATCTTTCGCAAATAAGTACACACCATAGCTAGAGGGAGCAACAGTTACACACCAGAGGGAATGAACTCGAGATGCAATTAAGTCACTGAACACCCNCAATTTCACGTTGCATCTTTCGCAAATAAGTACACACCATAGCTAGAGGGAGCAACAGTTACACACCAGAGGGAATGAACTCGAGATGCAATTAAGTCACTGAACCCCCAACCGTGGTAAGAACAGACGAGCCACATGTAAGAATTCTATTTGCAAAGATTCACTAAAGTGATAAAGAATGTGTGGCAACATTCTATTCGCATGAGGGATGGCCCTGCTATAGTGTTTTAAAACCCAACTTCTGATAGAAAAACGCCTAACGGCGTAAATATGTAACAATTGTCAAGAATTCCAAGTTTGACATCCCAATTGTAATGCCACTTTGACATCCAAATTGTTGCTCATGCTAAATTGAAATTGTCCATCTAGAGCTGATATCTACATTCAAGTAATGCAATCAGTTAGTTATATAGGCACATAACAACAATAGTTTGGTTTGCAAGGACTTTGGCCCTCCTATGTCTCAAATCAAGGCAAAGAGTATTAGATATTAGCACTGCCTTTCTTTCAAATAACGAAAACAAGAAGAACACGCAAGGACAAAAAAAAATAAACAATTTTGTGCATATTTGTAATTTCCTTTAAAATAGCATAGTTGTTTCCGAAAAACAAATCTAAGGATGTAAACGCAGGAATCCTTCGGTAGTGTGTTTCAATTATGATAGTTGTTTTGGCATTTCACTTGGAAGAAGTTGGATATATAGAAGGATCCAAACTGAACAATAAATCAATACAACGTTTTTGTATCTAAAATCAAAAGAAGGTGGCCATGTAAGAGAAGAGATCCTCGTGTAGCATGCTCCAATTACAATATTTGCTTTTACTTGGAAGAACAAGGTGGACACATCAGCAAGCCAAAAACACTGGGAATCTAAACAAAACAAACATTTTAGCAATGCACATTTGTATTCCACCATATGCAGCAGAACTATTTCCCGTCAGAAAATGGAACAAGTGCAAGAATTCTTTAGTAGGCCATGGATTCACTACCTACTATCAGATTAGGATAACGAAGTGTAGGCAACTAAAGAAAAAAAATGGAAGAAAGTTTTGGTGCTCCTGAATTATTTTGGTATTTTTTATCTATTGAGAAAACTTGGGCAAAAAATTCCAAGACAACATAAAATTTATTGTACATTGTACATGTACTAATTACTTTTTTCTTCTATATATTTTCACAATCAAATTATTTTCAATGGATAAATAGTTGGTCATAAAAGGGAAAGCTTACAGAATTTGAAAAGTTGCAGGCATTGTTACTGCATTGATGACAACCATTGTTATTTGTGTTTCCTTATTGATAGGAATTGGAAGTGCCCACAATAGGAAAGTGCTGGGAGGGGGAGGGGACACTTCTTTTAATGAGTTTGAAGATGAAGAAACAAGGGAGGGAAGATTGGTGCTTTTTAAAGGTGGGGAACATCTCACAGTGGATGATGTGTTGAACGCAACAGGTCAACTATTGGGTAAGACCAGCTATGGCACTATCTACAAGGCCAAGCTTATCCAGGGAGGAACTATTGCTTCGAGGCTTCTCAAGGGAGGCACTTACAAGGATCGAAAAGAATTCCTTCCTATAATTAAGGATTTGGGTCGGCTTCGGCATGAAAATATAGTCCATCTAAGGATTTGGGTCAGCTTCGGCATGAAAATATAGTCCATCTCAGAGCATTTTATGAAGGGGCATGAGAGAATATTCTTGTATATGATTATCTGCAGAAAGGAAACTTGGTTGACCTTCTTCATGGTAAGTTGTCATCTTGAAAACCAAGACTAAGGAAGAATTTATCTATTCTCTTTTGTTACTTTTCCAAAAATAGGAAAACCTATAAGATTACACGCTCAATTAATGGTGTATCAACTGTACATATATTACAAAAATTCAACTAAATTCTGGTCTTGAAAGCTGGTTATGTCCTTTACGACCAGGAAAACAGATTTCGTAGGGCCTTGTGAAATGGGCCATTGTCGCTGATATATCTGAGGGCATTTTAGCTTCTACATTATGATGTAATTTCTCTATTATTGACGAGACATGCATTTCACATTAATAAGAAATGCAGCTCTCCCAAAGATATAGCACACGTAGCAAAAACTAATGCTCTACCAGGGAAGCATCCATAGTCTACTTCCACTTGCATATTGAGGTTAGGATTGCAACATTAAGATTGAAGAGGCTATGGTATGACCAAATATTTTAAATACGAATATTGAAAATTGAAACAGAGTTCTGCATCTCATATGCCTAAGTTAGGCTCTAGATTCAATGTGAAGTCTTTGCAATGCTCTCTCCTAAATTCATTCAAATTCCTATCTTGTAGGTCTGTGGGTTGGGGCCTTACTTTGTCTTATTGATACAAAAATATACTTGCTTTTGCAGATACTCGAGGTGGGATTCCAGCTCTGAGCTGGGATTGAAGGCACAAGATTTCTCTTCAAGCAGAAAGAGGACTTGCCCATCTTCACACTGGGCTTGAAATGTCGATCATTCATGGAAACCTCAAATCCAATAATGTTTTGGTGGACAAATACTATTTTCTGACTAATTATAGTCTAAACCGGTTAATGACTCAGGCATCTGCTGCTCAAATGATGAATGCAGTTACACTTGAAGGCTACAAAGCTCCTAAGCTCCAAAAGATGAAAAGGCCAATACCAAGACTGATATATACAACTTCGACATTCTCCTGTTAGAAATACTCATTGGCAAGAGGTCAGGCAAGAGTGAGAACTCTGCTGAATTTGTGGATTTTCCTTCTATTATGAAGACTGTTGTAGTGGAGGAGAGTACGTTGGAGCTATTTAATGTTGATATCTTGAGGGGAATGAGAAGTCCTGTAGATGATGGATTACTTTGAGCACTTAAACTTGCTATGGGCTGCTAAGTGTTGTGCACCTTCTCCATTGGCAAGGCCAGATGTTAAGGCTGTCATCCAACAACCCGAGGAGATAAGGCCCAAGACTCATTCTGCTTTATATACTCCCACTGATACTAGGAGTGAAGTGGAGCTTGCATTTTAGCTTCATGTTCATTTTCTGTACTCACCTTTTGGCAGTTTTTTGCCTCTCCATGTGCATCCTTTACTTTGCTTTTTCTATTTTTTTGATGACATCTTTAATGTATTATGTAGAAGACATATTTCAAAGCCAAGCCACGAGAGTAAATGCCCTAACGAGGTAGTAATGGACAAACCCACAATTTGCATGGTTAGACCTTAGTAGTAGGGATGAATGTAAGTATCCACAGAGTTAAGGTATTGAAAAGGCTTGCCTTTTTGTTTCTTTGGGAGGATCTTGTGTTTGACTTTAGTGTCTAGAGTTTTTAGTGAACTTCACCCATCATTCAAATATGAATGATAGGTTAAAATTTCACTTGATATGCCATACAGTAAACCCCAACACAGGATCAGGGAGGATCCTCCTGAATTGAACATAATGGCAATATTAAACCTGCTAAAACCTTCGCTCATTAATTGAAAAGGCTTTTCAGATATGTTTTGAGAGTAGAAATTGTGGATCAAAACCATCTTTGGGTAGTACATATCAACTCACTTCTTTTATTTTTGCTTTTTGATAAAAGAATAGAAAGTGTTAAAGTCATACACAATGTATATTATCGCTTTTATTTTTTCTTTTTGATAAAAGAATAGAAAGTGCTAAAGTCGTATACAATGTAAATTATCGATCTGTATGTCATTTGTGGCCTTGTTTGGTTGGTTGAAGTTTCCTTTATTCAGGCATCTATTTCCGTCTCAAGGTATTGGTCTTAAAGTTTTCATGCAGGATGTAGTAAATATGCCTCTGAATAAACCTTTCAATATCTGCTTTGTCCAAATTATTTGAGGACCAAAATATAGATACTTTTGTTGTTCTCAATGTGCAGAAGAAGGGATTGAAATATTATTTAATATAATATAAATTTGACTGTAACATGAAAAAAGCTCATACAATCCATAACAATACTCAGTGAACCAACTTCTTAAGACTATGCTGATATTCATAGAGAATATCTCAATTGTGGAGCTCTATATCATGGTACCATGACAAAATAGACAATAAGTTGGTTTACAGTTGATAAACTCAGATCCATGCCATATAATAATTTCAAAATTCATATTGATCTTCTTCATTACATTTGCATTTGGTTTGGTTGTCCTTTATGTTTTTCCATTGTGTCCTCTCGAAGTAATTCAAACATGAAGTCACTTTTAAAATCATCCTCCCCACACTATTTTGCTTTACAACTTTTGGAAAAATACAGTAATGTGCCAAAACCAAAAGAGACTCAATTTGTTTATATTACTGAATAATAAAGGATACTGATGAAAAGAGATCCTTTGGTTGTTCATTGCAGTTATGTAGCTGGATTATTATTACATAATCATCTGAAAACTATCATAACCCACTAATTCTAATATATGCTTGTTGATGTACGATGTTCTTGTAACCTGTACCAGAAGCGTGACGGGGGTTGGCGGTTTTTTTGAAGAAGATGAGAAGAAACGGGGACAGAACGAAAAACCTTTATGGATTGTTGAAATGGGCTCCATGACATCTGGTGGAATTCCAGTACCATCTACCCAAACGTTTAGATCAATTTTATTCTCAATGCTGGGAAGATTTATCTTCAGGAAGACGAGGAATGTATCGGTATCAATGGATTGGAACTTGAAATACCGGATATACTTCTTCAAAAACTCATCGAACAATGGGTGCACAACCTCCACTCATAATTGTATTAGGTATCAATGGGATGTGCAGTCTCTGATAGCAGTTAGATGTCGTATTTACCACGACGCTATTGATAGCAAAGTTAGACTTATGTGGGACCTTCGTTGTAAGGTCTCTCTCTATTAAAAAACTGGTAATCAATGAACCTCGAAAGATCAACAACTGTCGGAAATAGAGAAAGCTCAGACATAAATATATTGTGGTTATATATACATATAATTTCAGGGACCAATACAATAATGGACGTTGGAAATAGAAAAATTGCCATCGTTGGGGGAAATTATTTTCTGAATCAGATGGTCAATAGAGACGCCTGGAAAAAAGGCATTATCAAATATTTATTTTTTTAGTGTTGAGTTGATTTATATATGGGCAATGGGTTGGGTTTTCTTCAAAATGGAATTTTTAAAGTTTATCCTGCGACTCAAAAGAAAATTTTACAAGGAGACAAAGAGAGGATTAACAACAAATGGGTACCCACCAAATTGGGCACTTGAGCTCCTCTTCCATTCTCTAAATCACTAGTTTTACAAGCATGGACACCATGGGTATTTCCTTTGGGTGAACAAAATGGAAAATAAAGGAAGAGGCTGGTACTAAAAGGCTATGATAAACAAATATATGAAATCATTGCCTATAATCCACCATATCGAAAAATTCAATCATGTAAAAATAGGCATAAGTGATAGTTCATAAATGTACCTATTAATGCAAACTTAAATGCAACATTTGGGTCAAGTTTGGAAGTCTGAAAATCCAAAACTAATATGCAGCTGAAGAGCATAAGGGGTTGGCACAATGCCCTGAGTCAGAAGAGTTGTCTAGTATAGAAACATTGGTATATAAATCAACCTTTACTCGCATATCAAATCCGATATGTTGTAAATATTTCACTACAAATCTAACCGACTTCGATTTCTTTCATCCATGGCCCTAATTTAAAGCCCTGAATTATCCATACATAAAATGTTGAACAGGGACTTCCAAATTATTCAAATAAAGCCCTAATTTATCTAGACCCTCGTGTAGGCTTCCTCCTTGTCCCCAAAATGTATTTTCTCTCCACTCACAATTCCCTGGGCATAAGTACCAACAACTACACCTACTGACATTGCTTCCCATCTAGTTCAATCTGCATGGCACCCTCTCCATATCTCATTGTTTCCTGTACACACCCCTTCTCACATTGTTCTCTCCATCCATCCTCTCAGTGCACACCTCAAAGCTTCACACAAAATGAATTATAAATAGGCACTCCTTTGAGAAGCTTCCATAGCGTCTAACCTCATTGTTATGGATTTAAACATTTCCATAATGTCCCCACTCTTTCTACCTCTATGCCCCAATTGAGATTCATTCCTCTGCATGCCATGCCCTTCTCTCTTTCCTGCAACACATTTTTCATATCTGGACAACACATCCTTGTTCATAATCTTGGAGCTACCTCT
This sequence comes from Pseudotsuga menziesii, assembly GCA_001517045.1. NCBI lineage: Eukaryota > Viridiplantae > Streptophyta > Pinopsida > Pinales > Pinaceae > Pseudotsuga > Pseudotsuga menziesii. The sequence goes on along the minus strand of LPNX010527097.1, from coordinate 70,584 downwards.
ATCCCTAAACAACTCTACCCAACAACCTCATTGGTTGGAGTTGTCCTCATCGTATGTTCACCCTGCTTTGATACCACTCTTTCCTGGGAATCTTGAACCCACAGGTCAGAGTACACAACAAAAAGAAACCACATCCTTACTGAAACAAGGTAAACAACGACAGGAGCTTGATTTTTTCTTTATTGGGCTCAAAACACATGCTAGAAACAAAAACCCTCGCATAAAGAGGGGGAAAAGGGGGGAAATTAAATAACATTTTTTATCAGCGAAATTACAAGGATAATGCAAGTGATTGGTGTCCAGCATCTTGCAGACCTCATGGCCACTCAGGACAACCCCAAAAAAATGATCATCAAGTTCCGCTAAAACCCACAATAATTCCTTTCCACCGGCTCCAAATCCCCCTCTATCAGGAGTGACTGAGATCTACATGTGGTTGGCCTTCTTTTCAGTAATCTTGTTTTGCACAGCCACAACAGAATTTTCTGGTATCTTGACGGGTGAATTTTCGACAGCCCTAATGTGAGAAGTGTCGATGTCGATGGAGGACTCGTCGTCTCTATGGAGGTACTTTTTGTTTGATGTTAGCATAGACGTGATCGTGGTGGTGAAGCCAGTGAGGGGGATCCAACTCCTTTTCTTCAACAGAAGGTTGGGGCTCGGGGCTCGTGTAGGAGAGCATGTTGTCAAAGAAATCCTAGGAGCTATTCTGCGTTGGCGGCGGAGGCGCAGGTGAATGGTGCGGGGCATAGGAACTTCCTCCGACACCTCAACCACATGTTCCTCCTCTTCCTCATCGTCTTCTCCCGCAATGGAAGCGGCGACGAATTTGTGGAGGTGTTTTACCTTCAGTTGCAGACTTTGTTAAAATGTAGAATCACAGCAATCACTCCCTACCCATCACATAAATTCTTGAGAGCACCCTGGCTTCCACAGACCGACAAGCAAAAAACTTTCGCAACCAAAGAGGATGAAAGGTGAACGTGGAATTTAGGTTAAGATACATGTGTCAAAATTCTATTGGGTTGATAGACGACGATGCTACAGTGTTCTACAACTCAACTTCTGAAAGAAAAACACCTTACGGCGTAATTATTTTTTTCTTTTGAAAATGTAAGAGTACATCAAAATTTAAGTATTTATTAACAACAGTCTATAAAAAAAATGACAATATGATGAAAGAGAGAGTACATAGCCATCATGTTTTTTTAGAAGAAAAATATCTCAACTTGATATTCATGTGAATCAAAGAATATGGTTACATCCCTGTGAGATCAAAAGATAACACTAACAACTGAACAGAGTTTCTATATTAAAATCTGAAGTAAAATTACAAAACATTTTTTTCTCTCCTTGGCTTCACAAGCCAAGATGTCTTTTTATATTCATTAACAATAGAGAGTGGCATTAGAAACGTTTTCAGGTTTCGGTTTGGAAGTGTTTCAAAACTGGAAACACTTTTTGGTAAGTTGGGAATGGTTTTATAGACAAGCTAATTACAAAATTTCAATCATTTTGCATACTCATTTTTATTTTTACTCATAGGTGATTTATTTTATATTATTTAGGATAAAAGGTCAAGTCAACAACAACATTATGAGCTCAATATATCTCTTATAAAAATATAACTTGGATGAGAAAAATAACTCTCCATTCCATAAAATTTTTGAACTAAATCTAATTAACACTAAAAGCCCATCAACCTACTTTTACATACCCTGAATAGAGGATAGACCTTATCCATAGAGGCATGGGAATGGCCTTCATCCATTCTATTTACTTTGCTCCCTGTTAATTCTATGCCAAACCATGCACACAAGGACAAGTACAAGTATAATAGCATAGATGTTCATTTCAAAGATTGAATTTATGTTTCACTAGAAACATGATAGTCGGGAAAGATTCAACATCTCAATAAATTTCAGTATCAAATTACTATCTCAACTCCTATACATGCAACATTATCTACTCAGGAAAGTCTAGGTCCACATTGCTCAAACTAGCTCATTGTTCTCTAAATAGTTGAACTATGCCAATTTCTAGGTTGAAACTTGGTTAATGAAAGCACATCAGAGGATCTAATGGTGACTTCGATCACTTGCCTCTTAAAGTTTGCAAGTTTTAGTTTTTATCACTAAGAGAAGATGGGGAATTATAGCCCCTCTTAAGGTTTGCAAGTTCACTAAGAGAAGATGGTCAATTACATTTTTAGAAGTTAGTATTTTAATATAATTTCAGGCTTGTAAAATCAAGAAAATATTTATTGTTTAATGAATGATATAATGGCTCTAAATATTTTGATATCAAATTCATAGCATTGTCCTTCATTTACTTGTGTTGTGTTATGATTTACATTCCTTAGGCATCCCAATGTTTATAATTATTTATATTATGATATACTTTGTTATATGTGTAAGCACTATATTTCAAATTGTATATATACCTGCATTGGTAATTTACAGCCCCTCTTAAGGTTTATAACTTTTAGTTTTTTTCTCACTAAGAAAAGCATGGGCCTACCCATAGTTGAAACAATTGCATGCAAACATTGGCTGAATTCAAAGGCATTTTCATAGATACAAAGTGCAACAGGTTGCCAAGTTAATGAAGCATAGGTTCTAGGTGGTAAGGACATGGATGTAGCTCACACAAATACATATACGATCAAAAGAAACATGTCTATCAACAGTGGCATGCATAATAAATAATGGCATAGATAGATAAGGTAATAGAAGAGCCTAGAGCTTGTTGAATGGTTTGAGGCCATTCCACAGTGCAAATGAAAACGAATGAGATGCAACTTGCAAAAAGCTACCCTTGACACTCTGAATCAATGGAGCCCATCACTACCACAGAAAATCAAAATACAGAAAGGGAAAGAAAAAGACATACTGCAATTGATCAAACAGAACATTGGCAAAGGAAAGAGGGCCCTTACGCTTTATCCTCCTAAATTCTAATCCCTTCAGCCTTCAACTGTACAAACCTACATGTGTCTCAATCCTCAAAACCAACAGATATTCACAAACTTACAAACACAAAAAATGAAAAGGAATAGCATCCTGAGTCACTGACATAGATTAAATCTAATTTATCAAGGAAAAAAACACAGAACATGCCGTAATCCATTCCAATTTCCCATTTAAAACAATGCAGACACATCAAAATCTGCACTCATAAATCTACCTGTCGAATTCTACATCGTATCCATTGCATTTAACTACAATCACGACTCACGACTCACCAGTGACTAGTGAAAGATGAACCAAAGACATCCCAATAAAAGGTGGGAAAAGCCACCAAAAAGGGTGAATCTTAGAGTCTTGCTGCTTGCATTACACTTTAAAAAATCCAAGTGGGCGAATTAAGGGGAACAAATATCAAGAATGATAATCCATTGAGCAGATAAAGTTCTATGGATCTGAGAATACCATGAAAAAGTAGCGCATACATGAAAGAGCTTGACGGTCGTCCCTTCGTGGGCACCTTGGATTCATTTTATAATGTAAAATATGAGCATCTGGGTGTTGTTATTCTAACTCCTTCACAACCTAAATAAAATACCGTGACATGTCTGAATTAGGTTTACAGGTTGAGGATCATAAATTACCCATCAATGCTGCACGACTTTTGCACTTGGATGGCGAGTCATTGGCGACGTATAAAGTTGGGGAAGGATGAAACCTGTTGCAAGGAAAACCCAAATCGTCAATTTTGTGGAAAACGATGCAAAGAGGCCAGACAACCCTGCTTCCATCCTCCAGGCTACAAGTTACATAACCATATCGCTCATCAATATACAGTTATTAAAGAAATAATGCCTTCGGAGAAAAATAGCTTAGTCGATTGAGGTTTGAATCAAGGGGAAGACCCTGAAAAAATGTGGCAAGTCTAGACACTCTCGAGTCCCAGTGAGGCTTCGGTTCGAATCCCGGGAGAGACGATGTGATCTGAAAACCTGAGCAACAATGGGCTTAAGGCGTGCCGCGTGTTTATCTCTGAATAATGACTCCAGAGAGTGTCCACTGTAAAAACGAAAATGATGGCATATGGAAGGCCCGACACTCTATTCAATTTGTTCACTAGAAGCCTTTTTGCAAAGGGTTGTGTTTTCGATCATTTCTTCTTTCTCGTACATTGAACTAATTTTTCTATGACATATAATAATCCCGAAACAGACTTGATCTCATTTTATTGGCAAATTGCACAGGAAGTTGGAACGTCGTGGATTTGGGGTAGAGCCACATATAACTTAGGTTAAAGGAACTAGAAGCATATTGGCAACTGCAAGTTCTGCAAGTTCGCAATGCGTAGTCCCAAGGGTTAGTTCAATTGGTAAGACGTGCATACACTGTCTCGATACGGGGAGAGGTCATGGGTTCGAGCCTTGAGTCCTTTGGGGTTAGGCTTTCTGCGAGGATGGCCGGCGGTTTACCACCTCTACCATCCACTAATGTGGGGAAGTATTGCTGGGTTTCCCGTGGATCTTTCCATAAAAAAAGTTCGCAATGCGCATCAAATTAATGGCTTAGACAGCCTTATAGTATTAAAATTTAATAGCATTTAGTTTGTAATGAGTGAGCGTGACTCCAGTCTCTGTGAACCAGAACATTGATGCCACATGGACGATTCCAGGACGAGAATTTAACCAAGGTTTGGGAATTTTAAATGGAAAATTAAATTCAATGTTTATGTGCAGTGAATCAGACGGGATATCTACTTTCTTACTTTCATTATTTACGGGCCACTTATAAAATATTTTTGTTTTTGCATGTCAAATTTTTTGATGGCCTTCTTTGATGGCCAAATAGGCTTTTGACAGGTTGTGAAGCCTTCAAATTTGATCCCTGGGACTCATGTGGGATCATCCACAATTGGCCATCTCTCATAGAAGCTGGTGAGTCAAATATTGCTCAAATCACTTTTTTTAAGATTAGTTTAGTGTGCTAAAATCGAAATTTCAACTTGGACTCGTGTTTACAGACAACTTTTTAATGGTTTCTGCCAGAATGGAAGAGGGGTTGAATGGCTGAAAGAACTTAAATGAACTGACCTACCTACTTTCTTAGACTCAAATCACTTTTTTTAAGATTAGTTTAGTGTGCTAAAATCAAAATTTCAACTTGGACTCGTGTTTACAGACAACTTTTTAATGGTTTCTGCCAGAATGGAAGAGGGGTTGAATGGCTGAAAGAACTTAAATGAACTGACCTACCTACTTTCTTAGACTCAAATCACTTTTTTTAAGATTAGTTTAGTGTGCTAAAATCAAAATTTCAACTTGGACTCGTGTTTACAGACAACTTTTTAATGGTTTCTGCCAGAATGGAAGAGGGGTTGAATGGCTGAAAGAACTTAAATGAACTGACCTACCTACTTTCTTAGACTCAAATCACTTTTTTTAAGATTAGTTTAGTGTGCTAAAATCAAAATTTCAACTTGGACTCGTGTTTACAGACAACTTTTTAATGGTTTCTGCCAGAATGGAAGAGGGGTTGAATGGCTGAAAGAACTTAAATGAACTGACCTACCTACTTTCTTAGACTCAAATCACTTTTTTTAAGATTAGTTTAGTGTGCTAAAATCAAAATTTCAACTTGGACTCGTGTTTACAGACAACTTTTTAATGGTTTCTGCCAGAATGGAAGAGGGGTTGAATGGCTGAAAGAACTTAAATGAACTGACCTACCTACTTTCTTAAGACTGGTGAACCTATTAAAAGTGAGTCATATTTACATATAAATCGTTTTGCTCATGATTTGGGAGGATCATTCAATTTAGTTAATTGCCTCAAGAGGCCCTCTACAACCCAATGTGAGGGACATCTTGTAACGTTTGTCCATCTTGTAACATTTGTTACTAACAAAATAATAAAAAATAAAAAATAAAATTAATTATTCGGCCACAAAAACAACCTAATATAGGGAAGATGTGGTAATGTTCATACCTAACAAAACAATAAAAATTAAAAATTTAATTATGTGCGAAAAAAATGTAGGTTATAAAAACAACACAATATGGGGAAGATGCTGTAATGTTCCTGCATAATAAAAAATAAAAAATAAAAAATTGAATTATCTGCATAATTAATTGTACATGGGAAGAACAACCCATGATTTTATTGTACATGGTTTAGGGTTGCCCTGCAAATGTCTTTAAAACCATGTGCAAGGCCTCCTAAACAACCCATGGTTTTATTGTACATGGTTTATGAGAGCCTTTCAAATGGTTTTAAGACCATGTGCAAGGCCTCCTAAACAACCCATGATTTTAGGAGGGCCTTGCACATGGTTTTAAAACCATGTATGGGGGATATGTTGTAATTTTAGTTCCTAACAAAATAAAGAATAATAAAAAATATTTTATGTCGACCATAAATGATATTAAATAATAAAAATATTATATGTCCACCTTAAATAAAAAGATGTGTCTTTTAGTTTGAATCATACCAATGGATATATATAGAGCACACCAAAGATAGCTCCATGAGTGTAATGCTTAAGAAGAGGTTTGCACCTCGAGAGTTTGATCCCTCTTGGCGCTTGATATAGCCTAAGATTTGGATCTATGATGGTGTTAGTAACAAACGTTACAAGATCTCCCCCATGAAAAACATTACAAGATCTCCCTTATACTGGGCTGTAGAGCGCCTCTCGACGCCCTACCTCGAGTGGGTTCCATATGATACCCAGTAGTCCAGTAGAGCTATTAGCGTCAATGGCTATGTCTTCATTGTATTTCCACATTTTTGCTTATGTATAATTCTTTGAAGTTGGTATTGAGTTTCCAAAATTGAATTTCCAAGATTCCAAGAAAGTTTCAAATAGGAACCATCATGCTTGTTGTTTCTCTACTTTGATTATAATCACCTTCTCAAGTGGTGATTCAATATTTCCTAATGCATATTGCCCCCAAAATTGAAACTAAGCAATACCTGGATCCCATTGCTTGTATTGCACCCTTCCAAACATAATGAATATAAAATATAGATCATTAAAGTACATAAATACACCATAAAATTGTATATAAATAAGGTACATCATCAAACAATCATAACAATGTTTGTACATCCAAGTAAGTATATCATGATGTGGCCCATACACACAAGCATCAAATATTATATCTAATCTGATCCAATGACCTAGGTGAGGATCCCATTTCCTTATCCAAATAATGTAAGATGCATCAAAATAATAATCATCCATGTGTTATTTCATCCAAGAAGTGACAAAAGAACCTCCACCAAAATCTACTCCAAATAAGGAGCAAAGAAAACATGAAGACTTCAAGTGGCTCAAAGAAGTCTCATCAATACACCCATGAATATGTATATCATCGTAATATAACAAAGGATTCTTCTAAAAATGTAAATAATATGGAAATATAGTCATGTCGTTATCAAAAGGAGAGATAGGAAGTCCCTACTCTTCATGTGGTACCATAAAAATAAACCTTTCACCCATACTCCATTAGGATGAATTCTGCAAAATGTGGAAGTGTAAGATGTAGAAGAAAGAACCAACTCACCCAAAGGATTGGAAAGTGCAAAATTTTCATCATGTGAAAGCTCTATAGGGTTAGGAACATGCACCTCCCTCAAAAATGCAAAAATTTCCTCATAGGCTGGTTCCAAGGTAGTGGAATCATGCAGTTCAACAAAAAGTGTGTAACCATTTTCAAGAGGAAACTCAAGTTCTTCTTCCACCACAACAAGTGATTGGATCTCATCAAGCTCATCTTCAAACACATCAAGAACTTGAAATTTTCCATGTTTCTCATGATCCCTCGTGTCATGAGAATCCTCCAAGCAATCTACCATATGACAATCCGAAACATAGGAGGAAGAACAAGTATCTTGCAACCTGTCAAGAAGTTGCTCATTTTGAACTTTAAGATTATGAATATCCTCATTATTATTAAAGTATGCTTAATGTAACCATTCATTAATCTCAACCAAATTGTTTCTATAAAAAATCAAAGAGATGAAATTGTCTTCTATGTTGCACATTGCTCTTTGAATCTTCTCCATGTCTTCAAGGAAGGATGGCTCCTCCAATGAAGAAACTTTCCAACAATAATTTGACAACAATTCTTTCATGTCATTGAGCATGCTAATGTAGTCATGGATATTCTCTTTACTCATCTTCAAATACCCTTCAATCTATGATGGTTCATGGGAGTGAACCTCCTCTTCTTCTTTCTTCTTTATTTGATCAACTGCTTGAAGCTCAAGTGGTGATGGGGAAGTTGATCGTGGTTCTTCATTATCTATAACAATGTATTCATCTTCATTCTTATGAGAAATTTTTCTCGCAAAATACTTTCAAATCTGATCTCTATGTCACCAACATAGAGTTGTGAGCACCCATCAGTAGGTACTCCTTCACAGTTCAAGGATCCATTAGTAGATGCCCTTTGGTCCATGTCCACAATGGAATGTGTCTTAGAATGATATTATATAGTTTCACGGTACTCTAATTCATTATCATGTGACGTTTCCTCATATTTTTCAAATTCACTTGGGAGTGACTTTCGATCCTCTTGATGTAATATTTTTTCTACTTCACCGCCAACAAAACTTGGTGGTTCCTCGGTCTCCTCCATACTTGTGGATTGTTGATTTTTCCTTAATGAGTTCAATATTCCTTATTATGCATAAATCCATGAAACCAGTAATCAAATTCTTCAAAAATAATGGTCTTATGTGTCTCTCCATGATGGGAACTACTACTACACTTGGCTACTAGCTTACCCCTAAGTTAGCTAGCCACCAATTCGAACCCTTGCATGACCTGCTTGGTCATATCATCAAAATATGAATTCATGAGTTTCTTAAATTCATCTCTATCATCCATAACTTCAATAGGTTCCAAGACAATGCTCTGATACCACTGTAATGTCCCAACTTGGAATTTTGGAGAAAATTACAAATTGGGAAAAATCAAGCTTAACTAGTCATGACTCTAGAGGGTTCCAAATTTCACCAAATGGTCCCGAATTTGAAATTAAATGGTATGGTGAGTCTTATAACATATCAAGGTGGCTTATGGACACTTTTTATCTGAATTTATTCTTCTGAAATCTTATTTGGGGCTAAGAATAAAAGGGGAAAATTTACTAGGAAAATTGAGATCAAATTCACCCCAAGGGTGAGAGACAAATTGGCTTACCAAATCATGTATGACCCTCCAAAATTTGTAAGAAGACTATGGGGACTGATATTTTTATGCAACCAAGTCCCATAAATATCATAAAAAGAGCATAAATAGATAATAAGAGAGTAATCCACGCCTTAACAATGAATAATAGAGATAAATGTCAATCCTCTTCGAGGAAGGAACCTCCTTACACAATGTATTCAATACACAACATAAGATAAGATAATATGATGAATAAAATGAGAATATATACTTCCTATATTTAGGAGACAAAGGTGTACAATAACGACTAATAGACCCACTAATAGACCCAAGATGACATAAATAATATGTAATGCACCACAATATAGGGAGTAATGTGCCACAATATATGGTGTAATGTGCCATCATTAAGGGCTTAACATGCCTCTCCCGTTCAGAAAGTGTTGTCTTCAACGTTGAATTAGTTCTAGATGTTGTTGTTTAAAGGACTCATCTTCCCACATTGAATCTTCTGTGGGTAGATTCTTCCATTTAATGAGATACTATGGAATTGATCGATTTTGAAGCTGTCCATGGGTGGACGGTGATATATGTTAGGTAATTGTGAGAACTGTGAAAATCATTTCAAAAACAAAATTGAGAAAAAAAAACTATGGTTGGTCTAGCAGTCCCACTTCATTACTTCAATTTTGACTCCTTACCTAAACCAAAACATTGCAAACATCAAGTAGTGTGCATGTCATCATTGCATGTGGAATTCTAAATGGTAACCCTTGTATGGGTTAATGGTCCACTACCGTGTATAATGTTAAACTATGCCAAATCTTGTATGCTCTTCAACTTCACATCATTATGCTTACATACAATTCTTCCTAATATACCAACATCTCTACACTAACTTTTGTTGAGAGTATAGCTTCGAGAGTTATTCTCCATGATCTTATGTTGTATTAAGGTCTGAGACTTGTGTTGTAATTAAGTCTAAAATCTATGTTGTAATTAGGTTTAGGTCTTCTCCTTGACCTTATGTTGTATTAAGGTATGATACTTGTGTTGTATCTAGTCCGAAGCTTATATTGTATTAATTTCACATCACATTGTCATATTTGAGAGAGATGCTTGTACTAGGATCTTATGGTTAAGATCATGAACTTATGTTAAGGTCTGAGACTTGTGCTATATCAAGTCTGGAAATTATGGTGTATTAATTTCACATGAATTATGGTGTATTAAGTATCGAGGATATACTATGTGATGTATGGCTAGTCATGCTCAACAGGTGCTACAAGTATCCCTTAGGGATTAGCTACCCCTAGAGTGATTTACTTTAGCATGTGACTATATGACCTAGGGTAATACATATGATCATAGGTTCGGAACAATTCTTATGAGTATGATATGATATAGAATTAATGAAACCACATATGGACCATGTAGAGAAAAATTAATATGAGCACAAAGATAGAGAGAGTTTTTGAATTACCCATGTCTGCCACCAAGTCAACTCAAATTGATAACACATCAGTTGAGTATGACACTTCCTTGTATGACCTAATTTTCTTGCGATTAAAGTGATATACACTTGGCAAGATCATCAAAGTGTTCCATTTGATCTCTACTCTCTTGTGCTCTTGAAAAAGCAATATGCTATTGTTTTGTAGTCATTCTTTGTCGATCAATCATACTCTAATATTGTTTGCTGGGTTTTCTATCCTCCGAATCAGTGGAGGGTTTTCCCAAGGCATATTCTGTGTTCTATGGTTTGATTTATTTATGTATTTAGATTATTGATGAAATTGATCTACGCTGTAATTGTGGATTAAAGTTCAAGAATCTCCAGTTTTACTCAAACACCAACAACTTTTGGTTCCTATAGTACCACAAAGCTCTACTTTCTACTTTGAATATAAAGTGCAATGTCAATGTATCGATCTTAAACACTATATAATTGCTCTTGAACTAGAGTTATAAGAAACCTTGTTAGAACCTCGAATTAGTAGCATTGGTAAGTTTGATTCTTATTTTATTCCATATGTTGGACAATCATTATTTATTTACCTATATTTTATATATTGGAATTGATTATTAACCTTCCATATTATTATGTTATAAGCTTCATAAAATAAAATAAAAAATCATAATAACAATATCGATGGCTACATTGTCCATGTTAACTATGCCATTCCTTACTATAATAATGTTGTTTTGTTAACCGCAGGTTAAAGTGAGAGGGTACTATGCATGCATTTGGCATGGGATGGCCTCCCATCTCCTACTCCCCCATACCCATAGGAAACATGCATGTAGTGGTAGTTGTGTTCTTCCAGGTTGAAGGAAATGTGCATTCGTCCAACAACAAGATGGTATGCTAGACCTGTATAGTAAAAATATGCTTATACCTCCATAAATAAATACAAATTTCTAGGGATGGGATGTGAGAACTAGGTTTGCATTATTTCTCAGTAGCTATTTGTAAAGCAAATTTCATCCGTATGTATGAGGTAGGAAAATACAAAGCGGATGAAATGAGGTATGCAAATTTTTCAAAAACAAAGTTTGACAAATTACACAATAAGCGAAATATAAATTATATTTATTTACTTTTATTATTAGTATTCGTATTCAATATTTATTTTTATAATAATTTAAAATTCATTATGTTTTAATATTTTTATTATTTTTTAATTTATATTTATATAAATAAATAGTATGTCAATTTTAAATTAAAAAGGTATTTTTAACTTGATGATGATGATGGTTAAAGTTTATTAAGACCAAATTTAGTTTATCAAACCTTTAAAAAAAAAATTACCTAGCTTGCTTTAAGAAAGCATTCATAACTTATCATAGTTTCAGGAGTTAGAAGGTTAGAAAGTTATGTATTGTAGCAAAGATTTTGAAAGTGAGATCTAATGTGGGTGTATAAATGACACTCTAAGAGAAAGTGATTTTCATCCTCAACACTCAGAGTCTCACAAAGATGGTAAATCCTTTCATCCCAGAGTTTTCCAACGTCGTGTTTCACTATGAAGCTCATGTGAGAGTTTGTTCTTATCTTGGCAATATTGATTTATTTTCTTTGAATTAGTTAAAGCAAGGAGATAATTTTGATTTTCTAGATTAGAGTTAATGACATCTTTATAGTATCTCAATTTTCTTTTCACATTTAAATCTTTCTCCCACCACATTTTCTCTTTAAACTTAGAGGTAATAATACTTTTGATGGTATCAATATTTTGCAAAGTGGCATTTTCATCAAAATCCCAATGGTTTAACCACGCCAAGGCATCTTTGTTTCATCCCTTCTTGAAACATAGGTGGTTTTGGCTAGAGTTTAAAGCAATTTTAGGAAGCCTATGATATCCCATGTTGTTTATCTTGTTGTTTTACATCATGTACCTAATCATATCCATGCTCTCTATGGGGGAGAACCCCACCTCTATGAGAAGAATAGGATAGGGCATATTGCTTTTAATTTTTAAGGTTAAAAGTTATAAAACACTTATGGATTTGTTCAATTTTTCTCCAATACTTTCTGAAGAGTTTGCAACTCCAAACATCATACAATTTTTTATTATTATTCCAGATCACAAGGTTTGTCCATTTAAAATTGTTTTCAAAACCAAAGTAAGTTTTCTACCATGTCAAATTCTAGTAGAGCAAAGGGTCGAGAGGGGTTCCCCATATTTCCAAATGGTTTATACCTGTTTTTAGTTATGAATCTTCACCGTATTACATTGCTAAATCTTACAGAATGTGAATGCTTAGAGTTTTAGAGTTTTCACGTCGGTGATTTTATTTCTGCACTTCGAATCACGCAACTACAAATTTTTTACTTTTCATTAACATGTTAAAAAAAACATTCACATTCCATTATTTTAGAATTAATAAACTTCCCTTTCATATTATAATTAGCGACACAGTCCTATATTTAGCAAACCTATTTTTGACAAGAATGGCGGCGGTAGACATCGACTGCTATGTCCTCTTCGAGCGCAATGATAGAAGTTGAAAGCAACATGTAACGTAAACTGGGAACGACCCAACACAGGGCGCCGGGCAGCTCCATTTGAAGGAGTTGTACTGCTATCTGCGATCTCACATGTCGTGGATGGCCGGCCCTGCATGCCTCTCTTTTCGTAAATAAAAGAATAAACAAACAAAGATTGACAGCCTTAGTGATCCCGTGATCTTCTTCTTCGCTGTAAATTACAGCCAGACGTACACAACTTATCATATTCCTAATTGCGGACGTGAGTCTTGGTCCACGAACGGCGTGGAACTGCTTCCGTCCTTCGGTCCGTCCGCCCATGAATGATCATGGCTTTTCAAATTTAACGCAGAGTCCAGTTCTACAGAGAGACGGCTGAGCAGGGATGGAATTTGACGGTTAAATGCCCGTCATGGGCCAATTTACCCGTCAAATACAGCTAAGATTTTTCGGAGGCCGTCAAAATCTGGCTTAGAATACAGAAAATGTTTCAGATTTTGATTGTTACTTGTAATTTTGACGGGTGTCTGCCATTTGAAATTCCAACTCTGCGGCTGAGGAAGAAAATGGGGGGAGAATCACTGTTTGTGTTTATTATTGTTGCTTTTGTTTTCCATGCACAAGAGACGTGGAGAAGGACAGTCTAACTGATATTGGGAGTTAGGCAGTGCAGCCGTGGGATTCGAACATTGTACCTGCGTTTCCAGTTGTTGGGCAGGGGAAGGAGACATGTCACCTTCCTCTCTCAGACGAGCTCTTCGGAGGTGTGAGGGAGGCGTGCGGTGATGGAAATGAGCTTCTTGACAGAAGCCGCTGCTGCCCAGTTTTGGCCGCCTGGTTGTATGCTGCCCACGCCCGAACGGCACTCAAGGCTGTGGCGCCGCCGCCCGTTTCGTCCTCCGACTTGCAGCCACTGATACTCGACGACTCGCAGACGTGCGTGAACAGCTTGCAGAGCTCTCTCAAGACCCGGGGCATCAACATCCCCAGTCCTATCGCTTCCTGCTACCCGATACTCTGTTTCTGCGGTATAAGGCTCCACCACATCTCTTCCCTTGACTGCCCCAACGCCTTCAATATCTCCACCCACCACAATGCAGCTGCGCCCCTCTCTGCAGTTCGAGCACTCGAGAGCAACTGCACCAGTTCTTCTTACAAGGGATGCACAAATTGCCTCAAGGCTCTCCATAAGTAATGACTAGATGTTCATTTTTGGTATTTTTATAAGATACTTTTGGTTAAATTGTTTCAAGAATAGTTGAGTTGAGTTTGGTTGAAGTGTTTCAAGAATAGAAGAGATGAGTTGGAGATTTGTTGTATTTTCTTTATACAAGACATTATTCAGACAAAACCACAAAGATGTATAACAAAGACTGTGAATTAATGAGGTTGACATGGTTGCTAGCAAAAAACAAGACTGCATATATTCCCACTGTTTCTGCAGTGCTAAGGGCTCTCATGTACAGTGCCCATCCGCCTCATCAATCACAATGCAGTCCAGACCAAGAGGACATGCCCCTCGCCATTGATTAACTTCATCAGACTGATCACACTTCATCTGCAGTGCTAAGGGCTCTCATGTACAGTGCCCATCCTCCTCATCAATCACAATGCAGTCTAGACCAAGAGGACATGCCCCTCGCCATTGATTCACTTCATCAGACTGATCACACTTCATCTACTGCGTCCAATGTCATCAGGGTACTCTATCTCAGTGGTCTCCTTATAGTTTTCTACGCCATTGCATTTCTCTAGGAATACAGATTCTGACCGCAATTCCAAGCCTGGTCGAGCAGGATTCGATCCATAGCAGACATACACATAATTCATATGCTCTATTGTTTCTGCCATAGCCAACAGAGAAGAGCTCAAGCAGATTCTAGGGTGGATAATAGGGTGGATAATTTAGGTGAGGACAAAAACTATTTGTTCACTCAAAACACCAAGTTGGTATGTATGCATGGATATTTATATGAAGAATTGGAATATGTTGAACTTGGATGACTACAAGTCTCAATGTTGAATGGAAAAACTATTTGTTCACTTGAGAAATTCTGCAACCAGGTCTGTATGTATGCATGAATATTTATATGAAGATGAGACCACGCTAAAACCTAGGTGACGACAAGTCTCAATGTTGAATGGAGAAACTATTTGTACACTCGAAAAATGTCGTCACCAAGCTTGTATGTATACTGTTGTTACCAAGTATGTATGTATGCATAAATATTTATATTTATATGAAGATGAAGACCATGCTGAATTTAGGTGAAGACAAGTCTCAATTTTAAATGGAAAAACTATTTGTCCACTCTAAAATTGCTGTCACCAAGTTTGTACATGAATATTTATATAAGATAAGAACCATACTGAACTCTCTAAAAATGCTGTCACCACTTTTGTATCGATACATGAATATTTATATAAAGATGAGAACCATACTGAATGCTCTTTAAATTACCTTATATCAATTTAATTCCCTTCCTTCTTTATATTACATTGTATCAATTTAATTCCCTTCCTTGTAGCTCTCAAGCTTTTAACTTTTAATTCCCTTCTTTATATTACCTTGTATCAATTTAATTCCCTTCCTTGTAGCTCTCAAGCTTTTAACTTATAATTCCCTTTCTTGTAGCTCTCAAGCTTTTAACTTTTAATTGTAACTTCCAACATTATGTTGTAATATTTTGATAGTAAATGTTATGTTGTATTACTTTTGGGCCGTTAGATTGAGCGCAGGTAATGGGCAATGGGCATGCCGCATCATTATATATGAATGATTGCCATTTCGGCTTTTCTCTTCAAAACTGGATAAGTCGTCTCGTTTCAGAATGCAATGAATGAGTCTGAATTGCAGAGTTCCACTTCCGTTTGAAATCATCGTTATTGTAATTTTGCATGTTCTAGAGTTAAGTGGCTTCCAAAGCGCGGAAACAGAAAACAGTTTGATTTGAAGGACGCAGCGGGCAGGCAACCTCGAGAGTCTAAACATTCATAAACGAGAGACATGAAATAAAAGCTGCATATTCCTTGATCCTTGGGCATTAACTTCGATTTGCCTGACTGGTATGCATTCAATTTAGTTCACGACTTATTCCCTTCTCTTCCAGTTATCTACAATCATGGACAATTGTGAAGCTCTTATTGGGACTCGGGAAGAAACTAAATCAGAAACACTTTATTCCATTATATTAAAACACTTAAAATCAACGTGATTGTACGAAGATTCACGCTCCGGTTATTGAAACTCTGTCCAGTCATTTCGCAGACAATATTGCAGCCGCCTGACAAAATAACAGACGAATCATGGGGTCGCATGTGATCAGATTCAGTCGCAATTGGCCATCTCTCCTCGAATCTGGCGACTCAAAATATTGCTGATATCACTTTCTTTTTTTAAGTTTTTGAAACTGCGATTCTATTGATTGCAATTTGCGATAAATTTAGGAAGTGGTCTAAATATGCGACGATTTCACCCAGAGTTTTTCTTTCTCGGCGGTCGTGCGTTAGACCACTTCCTTTACTGGCGCCCTCCCTTTTTATTGGTTCTGGTCGCTGTAGCCGTCGGCAGCAGGGATGGAATTGGAATTTGACGGTAAATGCCCGTAATGGTCAATTTACCCGTCAAATATAGCTAAGATTTTATCAAAACCGTCAAAATTTGGTTTAGAATATAGAAAACGTTTCAGATTTTGTTTGTTACAGGCAATTTTGACAGGTGTCCGTCATTTGAAATTCCAACCCTGGTCGGCAACCACAAACTACGGCAAGAACACTGACAAACTCTTCTTCTCGGGACTCGGGAGTTAGTCTATTGTACATGGCGAGCAATACATAACATGCAGTGGAGCAATTAATGCGACGGCGGTCGCACTGTCCGCCGTTCCAAAGAGCGATCCGACTGCGGACAGTGGGACAGCCGTCGCATTAAATGCTCCACTGCATGTTATGTATTGTTCGCCATTGTACATGCCATTCCTTTTGAAACTTGTACAGGTATCACATTACGCTGTTTTCAACAATAAACAATAAAAACTTATGATAAAGTTGAAGAGTCACAAAATGAACTTGGTGGTAGTTTTAGAGAAAGAGTCACATTTATTAAGAAGAGGATTTCTCCAATGAAATTGGTATTACAAGATTACATAGAGATTAATGAAGTCATGAAATTTTGGTAGCAGTTATTGTTGGAAAGTTTTACATATCTAAGGTGAATGATTGCATTAAGAAAGATTCTAGAGGTAGAGTAAGTTCCTCAACTAGGGTACCTTCCAAAATTCTAATTATCTATGGAATGGTTGGTGTTTTTTTTTCTAATTTTCAAGGATTCGAACAATGTTATAAATTAAAAAACAATTGAATGTGGGACTTAATCCTTTTGATTGTGAAACAATGGTTTTCCTTTTTCAATTTTCACTTAGAAAATATCAAATATAACTATCATGTACCAAATGACCTCTTTTTACTATGGAACCCCTAGGTATTCAATTCAACATATATAGAATTTATTACTAATACCATTTTCAAATTTTCATTACATCCACTTGCTATAATATTAATTTTGAGAATCAAACTAAATACATTTATACAATAGTCCAATGTCTAACTTACTTATATTTTAAATTATGCAAGCATTGTTAGATCAAGGAATAAGGAAATGTCAAAACTCATTCAATCCAATTTTTAGCTTTATATCTCAAAAAAAATCAAATCAATGACACTCAAAGTTCTAAAGAAATTGTTATATTTCTAAATTCTCTTAATTTTTTATTGTCACCAAAAATTTATATTTTCATCAATTTCCCTTAAAATATTAATTAACATTTGATTTTAAAATATTACTTACAAAAATAGTTCCTAACTATTTATATGGCTACTTGGTAATTTCACCCCTTTAACAAGTCTAAATTAACATTTCAGAATTAGTTATAAATTTTGTTTAAGAAACTACATAGTTGTTTAATTTATTTACATAATTTATAAGAAAAGGTGGTGAATAAGTTACTTTATTTAATTATATCATAATTTTTTATGGAAATTCTTTTTAAAATTAATAATTAGATATATTGGATTTTTAAATAATATTAATTTCAATGCATTTTCTTACTTAATACTTTATAAAAGGAATTGTTTTTTATTCCTTGTTTAAATGGTATGATTTATACTTCTACCTCCTAGTTCAAATGGAAATATTTGTGTGTGGGTTTTATTTTTTTTTAGTAATCTCTACCTTAATTTTCTAAAAAGCTTGTTAATAAGTTGCTTTATATAAGTTTTTAGATTTGGAAAGAGCTTGTTTATAAGTTGGTTTACATAAGTTTCTCTTATTGTTCTTCTTATTAAGGATCACACTTGTTAATGGGTTGTGCATTTTTTCTTTTCCAACAAACTCTGAAATGGGTTGTGCATGGTATTTTGTTAATGGGTTGTGCATTTTCCTCGTTGATACTATTGTGTGTTTCCATTTTTAGTCTATATAGCATGGCTAAATCCTTTGATAATAATTCCAATGGAAATTCACTTATAATTATGGGTATTACTCTTTAGTCATCTCTATATTAGTGTCTACATGTCTCATTTCATTGAAGAATTTGAAAAAGCTATTGAAAAAAGATAATGCTAACATAATCTTAAAGTAGAAAGAAACATTGGGACATGCATACAATATACACATAGATTTACCCAAAAAGCCCTTAATTGAACAACCCATAAACTTAGAGAAACACCTTGCACATTGTATTAACAAAAGTAGTTTACAATATTATATATATAGGCATTCCATAGCCCCAATCCACTTCTTATACTATTAGATTACAATGGGTATAAAACCATGAGATGAACTACAGAAAAACTACAAAATACACCTAAAAAAGCCTTCAAAATATTACTACAAAGAGCATAAAAGCATAAGTCGAAACTACTCAAAGCCCACAAATACACCTTTTACATACTAATCATAATAATATAGAAATTTACTTCAAATAATGTAAGAGTAAAACTTCTAACCAGATAAAATAAGGTAACATTTGAAAAACTAATTTTGATTTAACTAAGTAAATAAAGTAATATTTGAATTTTTCGTAATAGATGAGTGGAGCAAGTTGGCAGATCTTGGGACTTTTTCGCTGCAATGTAATATCTATGAAAAACTTGAATGCTAAGACATTTTCAAAAGATTGGTTCAAGTAGTGTACAGGTTACTCTAAGCCATAGGAAGGAGCACCCATGCACACCTATATATTTCTCTCCTATGTATCCTAAGATAATCCTTGACCTATATATTTCTTAAGGTTAGAAGGGATCCAGAAGCCAAAAGATTCACTCATTGACAAGTTAGTACAAGGTGGTTAATCCTAGAGAGCATTTCCTAGATCATCTCATTGGGATGAGTTGTATAGTTGAATACATCTTATGCCACACTTCCATAATGTTCACCACTCATGACATTTGCAGCCAACATGCATGCCAGGCATGTAAAAACAATAAAATATTGCATTTTTGTGGCAACTATATGTATGGACCAGCAACATAGACTTGTATTCACATGTGATCTGGTATTTTTAGTCATAAAAAATAGGCCATTAATATGTACATAGTATTTTGAAATATGTTTTAACTTCCCAATTTTTTTTTTCAATTTGCAACAAATATTGGTTTATTGTTGGGCATGCCAACTTTTAAATGGTATGGATAAAATGTACATGATGCAATCTTCTTTCTTATTGGCTCCCCATTGTAGAGGTAGATGAACTATAACTTTGAATTTGAATGAAGAGAATATGGCCATAGAATTTTTTTATAGTGCATAATTCTATAAGTAATTAGTTCCAATTCACTTATTTCTGGAATTTATTTTATGTACTTGTTATCTTATTGAACATATTTACAAATACCTCAAGAATTTCTACATACATTTGCCTTCATTTAAAATTGTTTTGGTAGCTTTAAAATGGATTGTTGAAAGCACTTACCTTGATATTACAAGTGGTATTTTAAATTGATATCAGTTTCACAAATTTATATGCTTTGAATTTACTAGACATGGATCAATATTAAGAAATTGAATAATTTTGAATCCAACTTAATATCTTAGCACATAAGGATGGCCTCCGGAAATGCATTGATACAGAGCTTGACTGATTAAAGTTGGACACAACAAACAACTCAATACACTCTTGATTTACAAGCCTTGATTTCAAACGACTAAATCACTAGTATTCATTAGAAATTGATGATTGAGCACTCAAGAATTTTGCCTCCAATTTATAATTTCAATGCAAAAGAACTAGGGAAATACATTGATACACACTTTCTATGAAAGCTAGATTTAATTTTGTAATATGAATTTCATTGGAGAAATCATCTTCTTAATACATTTCTTATGCTTTATATGACTCAAGCCTGGTATGATGTCTTTACCCTTATAAATTTGTATTTATAAATAGGACTATTTTAGAACTACCACTAAGCTCATGTTACAACCCTTAAACTTTATCATTCTTAACCCCCCACACACAATGACCCACCAATTCCCTAGACTTATTAGTGTCCTTTAGTTTATCATATGGAATATTGTGGTCCATTATTATTCATAAACTCATATTCACTAACATAAACTTATATTTCCTAACATAAAACAAGGAATCTCACACCTTTTCTTCATTATTCTATAGAATATCACTAAACATGAGCCAAAAACTTCACTTTCAAAATTTTTCTAAATAGTTCATATCGTACTTAAGGGTTCATGGACACATCATAAAGACATTATTATATAATTAATAAAATATATTTATAAATAATATAATAAATAAACTTTTATTGTTTATTCTTGAATATATATAAGCAATGCCATTATTATTAAGGAAAACAAATATATTCACATTAGGTTATTAATATTTAATTATATTATTAAATATTAATTATATTATTAAAAATTAATTAAATTTAAATTTAATTATATATTCATGAAAGGAAATGATAATCTTAGCTGGCATATTCAAATTTAAATTTGTTGCTTATTATGAAATTCAAATATCAGAAAAAGGATCGATCGCTTTATGAAAGGGATATGGCATGCATCCTACCTAGTACCCATATGCTTGGCCATGGTAATAATGTGATACTTGTACAAATTTCAAAAGGAATGGCATGTACGATAGACGAACTCCCAAGACTAAGAGTTTGCCAGTGTTGCTTTTCCCGATGTTCTTGCCGTAGTTTATAGTTGCCGACGACTACAACTACCGAAACCAATAAACGAGAGGGTGCCGGTAAAGGGCGAGCAATACTCTGCATGCAGCAGAGTATTTAATGCGACGGCGGTCGCACTGTCCGACGTCGGATCGCTCTTTGGAACGGATCCGACAGCGAACAATGCGACCGCTGTCGCATTAAATACTCTGCTGCATGCAGAGTATTGTTCGCCCCGGTAAAGGGAGTGGTCTAATGCACGACCGCCGGGAAGAAAAACTCTGGGCAAAATCGTCGCATATTTAGACCACTCCTAAATTTAGTGTGCTAAAATCGAAATTTCAACTTGGGCTGGTTTTTGTAGACAACTTGAACTAGTTTATGATTGACTGGAAAAGGGGCAGAATGGCTTAAAAAACTTAAAATGAACTGACCTAGCTATTTTCTTAAGATTGGTACTAAAAGTAAGTCATATTTACATATAAATCGTTTTGATCATGATTTGGGAGGATCATTCAATTTAGTTAATTAAAATTTAATTTGAAATTAGTGAATAGATAGTGTTTTAAGATAACTTTGATTGTTTTGGAAAGAATGAAGAATTTAGAATGGTGATTTGTGCAAATAAGGGTTCTTAGAGTTTCCAACGTTTTATAGACCGGGGATTGTAAGTGTTATAGCTCTATTATATAGTCTAAGCATTCCAAGATTTCTAATGATTTTTTTTTATAGGGTATAATTTTGAGAATATTTCGTGGGATTTTTTATAAATCCTAGTTATAACTCTCAAACTCTGATAGCCTTAAGGATTTTTTACGGTGTTGAATCTGTTTCTACCACCAAAAGCACCAATAAAACACATTGAAATTCAGATTTTGCAAAATAAAAAATGTAGGATTTCAGCAAAAAACCCCATCCAGGTGAAATCGGTAGACGTCTCCTAGCTCTATGATATACTTGCGGGGTCCAATAGTAGTAGTCAACCCAATCTCTTATGGCACTTGCCACTAACTAAGGAGGCTCATTTATGCCCTTAGACGTACTACTCTGTTATGGGAGAGTATTTTCTCAAGTCTTGTGCTCAACGACACTATAGCAACAAGCTGACCAATTGGATGATCTATAGTTGGTTTCAAGTATCCTACAGGACTTGATATACCCAATGGTATGTGGAAGTAAGGTTTCGAGTGTAGGTGTTGTCTAATGTGGTCTTACTTTAAGGGGTACCAATAGGAGTTATAATGGTGTCCAACAATTGCACCAATCAAAGGTACAACATGACTAAGTACCAATTGTATTTAATGTGTTTAGTGTTCACCATACATGCAATTATTTAAAGACACCAGAATGTGT
Source organism: Pseudotsuga menziesii (assembly GCA_001517045.1). Classification (NCBI taxonomy): domain Eukaryota; kingdom Viridiplantae; phylum Streptophyta; class Pinopsida; order Pinales; family Pinaceae; genus Pseudotsuga; species Pseudotsuga menziesii. The sequence goes on along the minus strand of LPNX010527097.1, from coordinate 47,907 downwards.
ATTAAAGACACTAAAACATGTCTCTAGCCCTTAGTCGTACTACCTAAGTACATATCTTCTGGAGTTTTGTGCAGATGCCATTATTGTAACATCCTCTAATAACTTGTAGGAATGTAAATATAAAAAAAAATATCTTGCAAATATAAAATTCTTTCACATAAATTTGGCTATAACCTTCCATAACAAATTCACCCTCACACTAAAACAATAAACAACGTTAAATTCCACAAACAGATCCACTTCTGCAACCAGATAAATGTTTTCACATCGACTTTTTGAATTTTGCTTCCCATATTCTTCCCTTCCGCTTTCCGCCCTTTCGACCTCGAAATTCGGGAATCAGAAACATACTGTGTGATGGAAACAATTAACCACTCTTCCGCCTTCTGTCTTTCGCACTTCCGTTTTTTTCCCTTCCGACCTCAGAAATTGGGAATCATAAACTTAAAGTGCGATGGAAACACTTAACGTCTCTTCTTCCTTCCGCACTTCCGCTTCCCGCCTTTCCGACTTCCTCTCTGACCTTGAAAGTTGGAAGTCGAAAAACCAACTAATGACGAAGTCGTTTATCCACTTCTCCATCTTCTACATTCCATTTTTTCCTTTCTGCCTTCTGCTTTCCGCTGTGCGGATCGTGGGTCGTGAAAAATTAATGTTCTTATGACTTAACCCTTCCTTTCCGCTTTCCGCTGTGTGGATCATAGATCACAGAAGTATTAACATTCTTAGGACTTAACTTTTCTTTCTGCTTTCTGCCTTCTGTTGTGCAGATCGCGGATCATGGAAGTCTTAACATTATTGAGACTTAACTTTTCTTTCTGCTCTCTGCTTTGCGCTGTGCGGATCGCAAATCGCGGATGTCCTAACATTATTAAGACTTAAGACTTCTTTTCTGCTATTTGTTTTCCATCGTGCGGATCGTGGAAATCTTAGCTTTCTTAAGACTTAACATTGCCTTTCCGCTTTTCATTTTCTGCTGTGTGAATCGCATATCGCGGAAGTCTTAACTTTCTTAAGACTTTAACTTTACTTTCTATTTTCTGCTTTTTGTTGTGTGGATCGCGGAAATATCAACATCCTTAACACTTAACTTTTCTTTTCTACTTTCCGCTTTCCATTGTGTGGATTGTGGATCACGAAAATATTACCTTCCTTATTACTTTGCTTTTCCTTTCTGCTTTCTGCTATGCAGATCACAAATCACAGAAACTTAACATTATTATGACTCAACCTTTCCTCTTCCACCTTTCGCTGTACAGATCTCGGATCGCAAAAACTTAACATGCTTAAGACTTAGCTTTCCTTTTTCCGCTTTCCATCTCCCACTAGGCGGATCGCGGGTAACGAAGATCTTAACATTCTTAAGGCTCCACTTCTCTTCTCCTCTTTTTTCCTTCCACTATGCGGATCATGGATCGCAGAAGTATTAACATTCTTAAGACTTTACTTAAATTTTCTCCACTTTTTGTTGACCAGATTACGGATCACAGAAGTCTTATCATACTTAAGACTCTAACCTTTCAAGTTAGCCGCAGTTTGATTTTTAAAATAGACTTCTAGTCTTTATGAACTTAGCAAAAGGTAGTGGAAATCCAAAGAATCTTCAGATGCAAAAATACAGGAACACTTAACCACAGTAAACCTTACTGGAAATCTATGACAAGTTTCCCAACACATTCAACTCATTCATAAGTAAAGAAATGGAGTTCCATACTGTTGAATCATGCAGGGAGAAGAGGAAGTATAGCAATATCACTCATGACTATATGTATTATCCAAGAACTTCACAAAGTTCTGGGATGGTTCAAGCCAGAGAAAGACTTAAGCCTCCCCACTGGGGAACAAATACACTGGGTGATTAAACCAAGGAAACGTTAAGGAATCAAAGGGAAACATTAAGGAATCAAAGGGAATCCCTAAACAAGTCCCACAGAGTAAGATTATCCAGCAACATAGAAGAGTACAATCATATGTCTATGGATATGTCCCAAACTCAGCAGTCATAGGAAAACATGCAGTAAATTGGTGATTCTTCACAAAGCCTTATTACCCCATCTAAATGACATTTACCCCCAACAAGGTGCCAACATCAAGAAACAGAGCATGTAAGTAGTAGTTCATTAGAATTACAACAACACAAAAAGACATACATTCACAACAATAATTCTAAGCCGATATTTCCTCTTTTCATTGAAAACACATATGTAACATAAATAAACATACCCCGAGTCTTAATAGTTTTTTCAGAAACAACACTCAGTGAGAGAACCTGTTGTAAATGTGAGCCGCAATGAAAAGGGAACAACCACATTCCACCGAACCATAGATTAGGCACAAATCTCTCCGTCCTCAATCACCCCCGAGCCAAACTATGCATGCAAAGAGTGGTGACAGTCAAGCTTAGTTCCAGTTCTCTAGTGAGAAATCCCTTCCTAACATAGAGTGCTCACACGGAAAGTAATTCCTTCCTCCAACATACTTAGCGGTGTCCCGCCTCCTAGCATATGCTTCCTTGTTTATCCTTTTTTTTTCCTAGGTCTTTTGTAGCTAACGGGAAATTCCCCCTAGGAATCTCCGCTCCACTACCTCTTGATTCCCCAGGGTGGGTCTAGCACCATGCTGACATTCCCACTCCTGGTGTAACAGTTCTGAAAGTGACCCTTCACGTCCCCCACTCTTGCATGCATAGTTTCCTCATTCAACATGGTTGTCCCTATCATTCATATTTAATTCAAACATAATTTTTTTCGGTTACATTTGTCCTCCAAGCACTGATTGGCATATTCCAGGTCCTCCAATCACATTTAAACAAAAAAACAAAAATAAAATAGTCCTTCCAAATTATTACAAAATTGGGGGATATTACATCCTTTCCCCCTTAAAGTAACACTATCCATAGTGTTCTCAATCATCTTCCATACTTTCTAGAAATAGACCTAGGTACTTCCTTCGCAGGGCATATTCTAATTCCCAGGTCACCTCCTCCGGGATAAAGTGCTTCCATTGTGCCTTAACCCGAGTGACGACTTGGTTCTGAAGCATAGTTTCTTTCTTGTCCAGAATGTGCATAGGTTCCACCTGAAATTTGCCCTTTCGTTCCACTGTACAACATTCCAATCAATGATGTGAGTGGAATCATATACATATTTCTTTAGGAATGAAATATGAAAACATTATGAATTCTTAAGTGTGCTGGAAGATCCAGCTTGTATGCCACTGGTCCAATCCTTTCCAAGACTTGAAAGGGTCCACATAACTGTGGTGCTAGTTTGGTGCAACATTCCCAGTTTCAGGGAGCTCTTTTTGGTCTTGACGCGGAGGTAAACATGGTCTCCGATCAAAAAATATTTATGATGTCTTTTCAAGTTAGCATAACTCTTTTGGCGATCATGCGCCACCTTCAAATTCTTTTGTACCTCTGAACAGTTTGTTCCATATCGTGCAACATTTCAGGTCCTATCATCACACAATCTACAGGACTATCCTAACTAACAGGGGTAGTACATTTCCTTCCATGCTGAATTTTAAATGGGCTCATCTTGGCAGAGGCCTAGTAGCCATTATTGTATGAAAATTATTCTAGGTGTAGATACTCTTCCCACTTAGTGGGTCTCTCCATGACATACATCCTTAACATGTCCTTAATGACTTGGTTGGTTCATTCTATTTTCCCATCTATTTCAGGGTGATAGCTTGTACTAAAGTTTATCTTGGTTTCCAACCCTGCAAACAATGACTTTCAAAAGTTGGATGTAAACTTGACATCCCGATCAGAAATTACCATCTTTGGCACTCCATGAAGTTGAAATATCTCCTTTAGGAATATTTCTGAAACATTGACAACCTTATAAGTTGATTTCATAGATATAAAATGAGCAGACTTGCTGAATTTATCAACTACCACCATAATTGAATCGTGTTATTTTTTAGTCAAAGGCAAACCTATGATGAAATCCAAAGATACTACCTCCCATTTCCATTCAAGAATTGGTAAGGGTTGTAACAATCTTGCCGGATGTTGGTGTTCATCCTTCACTTGTTTACATTCCAAGCATTTAGACAGGTAGTCAACTAGATCTTCCTTCAAGTTAGGCCAAAAGAATTGTTTTCTGAGGGTTGTTATCATATTTTGGTAACCATGGTGTCTTGAATAAGGGGGTTTGAGCATTTCATTCAAAATAAATAGATTTAAATTTGCAACATTAGGCATGTATACTCTTCCTTTAAACCAAATTAATCATTTATGGTTTACTTTGAATTTTGTCCCATTCTTGTTAACCTGTTCTATCAGCAGCTTATTCAGTAGGTTCCCATATTCAACATCATTGATGCTATCTATTTTTATTCTACTCAGAAGGTCACCTTTTGGTTGACTCATGGTGATCTTGTATACTTTGTGAGTTCTCTGATTGAGTGCATCAACCATTTTATTTTTCTTACCCTTGTTTTGCTTCACTTCAAAGTCAAATTCGCTTAAGAACGCCATCCATCGTGCTTGCCTGGCTTTGAGTCCAGACTAAGTAAACAGATGCTTTACACAGGTGTTATCTGTTAATAAAAGGAACCTTTTTCCTAACAGGTAGTGATGCCACATCTTTAAGGCATGTACTACTGCTGCCAATTCTAGATCATGCACTACATAATTTAGTTCATGATGCTTCAGCTTACGAGATTTGTAACATACTACATGACCTTCTTGAGCTATTACTCCCCCTAATCCCTCCTTACTAGCATCAGTACATACTGTGTAGTTTTTATAGGCGTCATCCACCTTCAGGATCGGGGCCATGGTTAATAGTATTTTTAAATTTTCGAATCTCTCCTGGCACTTTACAGACCATACAAACTTTACCCTTTTCTTTGTAAGGAAGTAATAGGGTAGGCTATCCTTGAGAACCCTTGGATGAACCGTCAGTAGTACCCAGTGAATCCCATGAAGGATCAAATGTATGCAACATCCTTAGGCACAGGCCATTCCAAAATTGCTTTTATCTTTTGTTGATCTACTGAAATCCCTTTTTTAGAGATGACATGTCCTAAGTATTGAATTTATTTCTTGAAGAATTCACACTTCTTGAACCTAGCATACAACTGGTGGTCTCTTAGGGTCTGTAGTACGATTCTCAAATGTTGTTCATGTTCTTCTTCTATCCTTGAGTAGATCAAGATATCGTCAATGAAAATTACACAAACTAATCCAAAAACTTGTTGAAGATTCCATTCATCATACACATAAATGTTGCAGGGGCATTGGTCAAGCCAAAGGGGATCACTACAAATTCGTAATTCCCATAACGGGTCTTAAAGTTCGTTTTGTTAGCATCTTCCTCCTTAATCTTGATCTAGTGGTAACCAGATCTCAAATCCAACTTGGAGAAGACTCTTGCTCCCCCCACTTGGTGGAACATATCATTGATCCGAGGAAAAGGATACTTATTTTTTATGGTCACTTTATTTAGTTGTCAGTATTCTATGCACAGTATTAAAGTCCCATCCATCTTCTTGACAAATAACACTAGCGCTCCCCAAGGTGATACACTAGGCCTGATATAACCCTTATCTAGTAGTTCTTGTAACTGGATTTTTAACTCAGTTAACTCAGGGGTACTCATTCAATAAGGCACTTTGGATGCAGGAGAAAACTGAGGTATGCTTTCAATGGAGAAATCTATTTATCTTTGAGAGGGCAGTCCAGGTATTTCTTATGGGACACATCCATGAATTCCTTTAAAATTGGGAGGTCCTTTACAGATGTTGGTTTTTCATTAAGGAGTAGGCCAACAACCTTTACAGCATAGAGCTTACAACCCTTCCTCAAACACTTCTTCGATTGCAAGGCAGATATCTACCTTAACGAAACATGATTACTAAAACCATTTACCTTCCTAAAAACTTTATCTTCAGCTACATATGTAAAGGTTTTATCAAAATAATTTAGTACTACTTTATGCTTTTCTAACCAGTCCATGCCAATAATCATATCATATGACCCTAGAGGGAAAACATTTAAATTGATCCTAGGTGCATAATCCTGTATTGAAATTTCACAATTAGCAATAAACTCAGTTACCTTTCTTTTTTCTCCAGTGGCCAATTGGATTGATCAAGGCCTTGCATGCCTTACCTTGGTGAGCTGACACTTCTCCATCATTTTAGTAGTGATGTAACTTAAATTAGCTCCTTGATCAATTAAGATAGAGAGCTTTTGGTTAGAGATAGTACCTTCAATCTCTACAATTGCAGATTGATGATCTTCCTGTCGATCTTCCAAGGCTACATTAATCTGGTGGAAACTCTTGCCCATTTCTCCCACAGTGGAAGCTTCTTGCAGATTGTGTACAATCTTATTGGATTCACCAAAGAGTGGGCAGTTTCTTCGTATGTGGGGGCCTTCGCATTCCCAACAAGTTAGAGATTCTTTAGGGGTTCCAACATCCCCTTTTGGTCCAAGTTGCACATGTTTGTTGTCCTTATGCTCAAACTGTCCATTTTTGTTGTAGGAACTTCCCTAAGGATTCCTTGGCATGTTCCTAAAGGGTGGTGGCTGGAAGCCCTTCTTCTGTCGATTGAAATTTGCTTGCTTCTTGTCCTTCCAGGTTTTGGAGAGGTCATTCCTCTGTTTATACTACTCAATGCATAGTATTTATTTCCTTAACACTTCATCTAGAGTCTTAGGGTTATCGAATTCAATCTGATTTTTGTAGGACTGTGGCAGAAATCTTAGGAATCGCTGGATTTTTACCTTTTCTTCTTTAATGTATGGAACAAACCGTAATAGATCTAGAAACTTATTGATGAGATACTCCATGGTCATCTGACCAAGTTTCAATTCATAAAATTCCTTGGTCTTTCTTTCATAATATATTTCTAATAAGTATTGCTTCTTGAAGAGTTTCTTGAACTTTCACCATTCCAGGTTCTTCTCCTTTAATCCATGGGAGATATTTAGGTATTTCCACCAAATACTGGCCCTTCCTTTCAAGTTGTAAATTTCCATACTTACCTTCATGTTGCTAGATTAGTTGTATATCTGAAAGTATTTTATAATATCCAACAAACAAGCTTCTGCTTCTTCTCCAGTCCTTAATTCCCCATCAAAACTGGTGGGTTTAATTTTCTTGAATTCTCCTTCCATGTGATCCACTTTTCTCTTACCCGCTGCCCAGGCTTGATTCCCAATTTTTTTAGTTTCCTGGGAGGAACTGTCTTTTCTTTTGGTACTGTTCCCATCTTCCCAATCCCTCTCTACTTTTGCGGGTGGTTTTTCTCCATTGTTCCTCTCCTGCAAGATTTGCAATAATATTTCATCGAGCTCCTACTGTTTTTCTTGATCCCTTTTCAGCTGTTCATTTTCTGCTTTGAAGCTTTTCAATTCCACTATCAGATTCTTCGTGGTTTCAAGTACCTGGCTCGATTCAGAACGTTCTAGTTCTAGCTGCGTTGGGTGAGGTTCTGGAGTACCTTCTTTAGGTGGGTATTATTGTTCATTTTGTGAGGCCATCTCTATATCCTGTCACAAAACAATCCCTTTTGATACACAAACATTTCCACACAATTATTAGAACAAAAATTTTCATATTGCAGCAAAACTAGGTGTTCCCCAAAAGGCGACAGGGTTGAACCTGTAGCTCTGATACCATATGTAACATCCCCCAATAACCTGTAGGAATGTAAATATAATATTTGTTTTTATCTTGCAAATATAAAATTATTTCACATAAATTTGGCTATAACCTTATAACAACTTCACCCTTAAGCTAAAACAATAAACAACATGAAATTCCACAAACATATCCACTTCTGGGACCAGATAGATGTTTCTACACTGACTTTTCGACTTTCACTTCCCGTATTCTGCCCTTTCGACCTTGGAAGTCAAGAAATGGAAACATACTGTGTGACAGAAACATTTAACCACTCTTCTGCCTTTCATCTTCCGCACTTTCATTTTTATCCCTTCCGACCTCGGAAATTAGGAATCAGAAACTTAAAGTGTGACAAAAACACTTAACGGCTCTTCCACCTTCCGCCTTATGCACTTCCGCTTCCCTCCTTTCTGACCTCAGAACTCTAAAGTAAGAAAACCAACTAATGATGAAGTCGTTTATCTGCTTCTTCGCCTTCCTCATTCCGTCTTTTCCTTTCTTCCTTCTTCTTTCTGCTATGCAGATCGAGGGTCATGGAAACTTAACATTCTTATGACTTAACCCTTCCTTTCCGCTATGCAGATCGCAGATCACGGAAGTATTAACCTTCTTCGAACTTAACTTTTCTTTCCTCTTTCCACCTTCTGCTATGCGGATTGCGGATCATGAAAGTCTTAACCTTATTAAGACTTAACTTTTCTTTTCACTCTCCGCTTTCTGATGTGCGGATCATGTAAGTCCTAACATTCTTAAGACTTAACAATGATTTTCCACTATTTTTTTTTCTCCGTGTGGATCACAGATCCCGGAAGTCTTAGATTTATTAAGACTTAACATTTCCTTTCCTCTTTCCGTTTTTTCGCTATGCGGATCACGGATCATGGAAGTCTTAACTTTCTTAAGACTTTAACTTTACTTTCCACTGTGCGGATCGGGGATCATGGAAGTCTCAACATCCTTAACACTCAACTTTTCTTTTTTGCTTTCCGCTTTCCACTATGCAGATCATGGATCCCGAAAATCTTACCTTCCCTATCACTTTGCTTTTCCTTTCCACTATGCGGACCGCGGATCAAAGAAACTTAACATTATTATGACTCAACCTTTCCTCTTCCTCCTTCTTCCTTTCGCTGGACAGATAGAGGATCGCGACAACTTAACATGCTTCAGACTTAGCTTTCCTTTTTCTGCTTTCCACCTCCTGCTTGGCAGATCGCGGGGCACGAAAATCTTAACATTCTTAAGGCTCCACTTCTCTTCTTCGCTTTCCTCCATCTGCTGTGCGGATCGCGGAAGTCTTAACATTCTTAAGACTTTACTAAATTTTTCTCCGCTTTCCGTTGTGCGGATCACGGATTGTGGAAGTCTTAACATACTTAAGACTCTAACCTTTCGACTTAGCCGCAGTTTGAATTTTAAACTAGACTTCTGGTCTTGATGAACTTAGGCAAAGGCAATGGAAATCCCAGGCATATTCAGATGCCAAAATACAAGAACACTTAACCATAGTAAACCTTACCGGAAATCTGTGACAAGTTTTCCAACATATTCAACTCATTCATAAGTAAGGAAAGCGAGTTCCATATTGTTGAATCTTGCAGGGAGAAGAGGAAGTATAATAATCTCACTCATGACTATATGTATTATCCAAGAACTTTGCCAAGTCTTGGGATGGTTCAACCCAAAGCAAGACTCAAACCTCCCCATTGAGGAACAAATACATTGGGTGATTAAACCAGGGAATCCATCTAGTAATCCAACAACTCTTTTTAGGAAATGTTAAGGAATCAAATGGAATCCCTAAACAATCCACATCATTCAAACAGAGCAATATTATTTGGAAAAACAAAAGCATACAATCATACGTCTACATATATGTCCCAAACTCAGCAGTCATAGGAATACATGTAGTAAACTAGTGATTCTTCACAAAGCCTTATTACCCCATCTAAATGCCATTTACCCCCAACAAGGTGCAAACATCCGACAACAGAGAATGTAAGTAGCAGTTCATAAGAATTATAGAAACATAGAAAGATATACATTCACAACAATAATTCTAAGCTGATATTTCCTTTTTTCATTGAAAACACATTTGTAACATAAATAAACATACCCCATCCCATGTCTTAATAGTTTCTGCAGAAACAACACTCACTGATAGAAACTGTTGTAAATGCGAACCAAAATGGAAAGGGAACAACCACGTTCCACCCAACCATAGATTAGGAGCATATCTCTCCATCCTCAATCGCCCCCGAACCAAACTATGCATTCCAAGAGTGGTGATAGTCAAGCTCAATTCTAGTTCTCCAGTGAGAAATCCTTTCCTAACACAGAGTGCTCACACAACAAGCAATTCCTTCCTCCAGTGTACTCAGCGGCGTCCCTCCTCTTAGCATATTCTTCCTTATTTATCCTTTTTGTTTTTCCTAGGTATTTTGAAGCTAACAGACAATTCCCTCCAGGAATCTCCGCTCCACTACCTCTTGATTCCCTAGGGTGGGTCTAGCACCATACTGGCATTCCCACTCCTGGTTTGGCAGTTCTAAGAGTGACCCTTCATGTCCCCCACTCTCGCATGCATAGTTTCCTCATTCAATATGGTTGTCCCTATCATTCATATTTCATTCAAGCATAATGTTTTTCAGTTACATTTTTCCCCCAAGGAATTATTGGCATATTCCAAGTCTGCCAATCACATTTAAGAAAGAAAAAAAAGTAGTCCTTCCAAATTATTACAAAATTGGGGGTATTACAATTATAGTAACATGAAAACTAGTTAGATGATCTATTGTTGGTTTCAAGTGTCCTACGAGACTCTCAATATACTCAAGGGTACACAGAATTAAGGTTCCATGTGCATGTGTTGTCTAATGTGGTACTACTCGAAGGGGTACCAATAGGAATTATAATGGTGTCCAACAATTGCACCAATAGAGGGTACACCACGACCAAGTACTAATTGTATTCATTGCATGTAGTGTTCCCCATACATGCACTTATTTAAATCCATTGGAACACGTCTCTAGTCTACAAATCAAGTTTTTATTATGAGAAAAAAATTCAAGGAGCAATGTTCACAAACCTCTTTAAGTAAGGTGATATTTCACTTGAAAGCTAAACTTAGCTACAATAATTTTTTACAAAACTCTTCACATGTAAAACCCTAACTACTTGGCATGGTCAAATAATCAACAAATACAACTTCCAAGTGGGTCTTAATTAACAAAGAGACCATTTTTACATTGATTGATGACACTAACTTACTTGGCCTTATTTCAAAGAGATGGCCTTATACAATATATGACTAACTCCAAAAGTAAGGTGGGTTAGGGTAGGACCCTAACATAGATATAACATCTGCAATACTCCCTAAACATACGATATTATTAAAGCTTCTTGAATAAGAATATGAATAGTAACATGCAATAGGAAAACATGTGCATTATTAATGTATGCAACTCAAGGACAGGGTGAAGGGGTTTTCCGATGAGGTTCAACAGATTTTTTTAGGATGGTGATTTGCATGCAGTGATAGGTCGCTCATTTCTCTGTTTTTCAGTCATTTTGTATTCTTATTCTATTTTATGCGCCTGTGGGTCGACAATGGGAGATCCAAAGGGAGGGGATCAATACCCCTCCCATCCCAAGAAAGGAAAGAACATTATAGTACCAGGAAATATGACCATCGCGAGTTAGGAGGTGGGAGATGGCTCAAGTGGAGAAGACAAGTCCATGAAAATAATTCTACAACAAGGGCACCGGGCCTATGCTTATTGAAAGTGAAGGAAGTTCCAACACTGCAGATAAAGGAATATGGTCTTAGATCCCATATCCAGCATATGAAAGACCATGCCCTAATAGGAAAGTTTGACATAATCTGGCCCTCTGAGAAAGCTATATCTTGGCGGATTAATGTCACGTGGAAGCCACAGTGGCATTATGATCTCCAACTTGGAGCTAAGGGATTTTTCATTGTCACCTTCCTCAACCTTGAGGATAGGAACCAAATTTTCGAAGGAGTGTCGTACTGCTTTAACTTGACAGGGATTTTTTTGAAGCGCTGGAAAGAACGCTTCAATCCTTACAAAGGAGACATGTCTTTTGTCTCAATATGGATAAGGCTCTATTCTCTTCCATCTAAATACTTTCATGAAAATATTCTTGAAGAATTGGGCAATACTATTGGGGAATTTGTCAAAATATCTGAGCAGACCAAGGAAATGAGATACACTTATTATGTTAGGATTTGTGTTTACATGAACATAACAAAGGATCTCCTAGAAGGAATCATCCTCTTCTAGGATGATGAAGTTTAGTTCCAACCTTTAGATTATGAGCAAATACATTTCTAGTGTAGACGTTGCCATGAGCACAAGCACCTATTTAGAGTTGGTTTCCTAGAAAACTCTTCAGCGATGTCGCATAAAGGAAAAGAAACAAGAGATGCAAACGGCTCCTCTAGAGTTTCCAGTATGAAACATTCAACAAAGCGAAGCTATGGCCTTGAGATAAACAAAAAGTCTCAAACCTCTAACAAATTTGACGTGCTTCAGTCTGAGAAAGCGTGGGATAGTTTAGAAAATGACTTAGGAAATCGTTAAAAAAAAAAGGAGTTCATCCTGGAAAAAAAATGACCCAATCCTGTCAAATCCTACCAAGGAGGAAGAGGATGTTGACCTATTGGGAGATGACATAGATGATATGGATATAGGAGATATTAATATCGATGGGTTGGAGAAGGAAGTGCAAGATCCAGACAAAGGGATCATACCCTCTTATCAAGTGGCTATGCGTAAAGAGGCCATCATCAAATCCAGAAGTGTTAAATCCTTGGGAGTTATCCTAGAAAATACTAATGCAAAAATCCATGAAGTGATAAAGAAGCTTGGGAATGAGAGGTGAGGAAGGAGGAGTAATCAACAACGCATTCAAGAAATAGGGTAGAAATTGGTGGTGTTAGGCCAATTTCCCACTATTGAGGAAAAATTTTCTACTTCTTTCAAGCCTGCTCAATGAAGACCATTTCTTGGAACATTAGGGGTTGTAACACTCCCAAAAAAAACATTTCTTAAAAAGGAAAATTAATTCAAAAAATCCCTTGGTTATGTTTATTCAGGAAACAAAATGCTATGAGGTTAGCTTCAAGGCTATGGGAACCGAAATTTGGAAAGACAACAAAGATAAAGCCATTGACGCTAATAGCTCTATTGGAGGACTGGGTATCATATGGAACCCAGTTGGTGTAAGATTATTAGGTTTCTTAAGCCCTAAATTTTACATTTCCGCTAAATTTCATGTATTAGTCATGAGCATAAGAGGAATTCTCTCTAATGTCTTGGGCCCTTATCCCTCTCTCCCAAATAAGGCTTGTTATATTATCTTAAAATGTTGAATCAATGGTTCAGTCAAAGACATTGGATTTTACGTGGTGATTTTAGCCTAAATTGAAACCTTGGTGAGAAAAAAGGAGTTCTACGCACCTTGAGCAACACTAATGCCTCCTTTGATGAATTGATTGATGCCTTATCTCTATTGGATATCATTATTTCTAATACCATATATACCTAGAGCAATAAGTGTTCTAGAGATAGATACATTGCCTCCCTCATTGACTGCCTTTTGGTTTCAGAATCTATTCTTACTAGAGGAGCAGATATCTCATCCCTCGTGCTTCTTGCAGCCGGTTCATACCATTGGTCAATTTATCTTGATTGGATAACAGTGGGGGAACACTTGAGAAGACCTTTTAGATTTGAAAATTTCTGACTCTCTCACCCATATTTTCAATCCCTTAGGGACCAGTGGTGGAAATACTTTCAGTCACCTGAAGGCACCTTAATGTTAAAATTTCAGCAAAAGCTTAAACACATCAAAGATCAAGTTAAGATATAGAACAAAGATCATTTTTGCAACATTTACCTTGAAAATAAATGAATGGAATCACAAATTGAATAACTTCAAAGGATGATAATGAAAGAGAGACATAGATTCTCTCAAGGAGGAAGATAATTCTTTTTTGAAGGATTTGGATATGAGAGAATCTCAAGAAGAGATCCTATGGAAATCAAAGCCAAGAAATCTTTGGTTAAAGGAGGGCGATTGAAACTATTATTTTTTCTTTCGTTCCACCATTCAATACAGACAAGCAACAAGATCGTTTGCTTGAAAAAAGAAAACAGATCAAAAGTGAAAACTCACGCAGAGATAGAAATAATTCTTAGTAGTCACTTCAAATCTTTGATGGAGGAACCAGACTTAGATCGAAACGAAGTTACGGAGGAAATATTTAGACACATTCCAATTCTTGTTTTTCATGAATAGAATGATTTATTTCTCAAACAATTTGAAATGGAAGAATCAGAAGATGCATTCGAACAAATGAAAAATGATAAATCTCCAAGCACAGATGGTTTCACTACAATTTTTTTTCAAGAAATTTAGGGAAGGTTTTTAAAATCTTTGAACTCGACTTTCCTCTCTCTCATTCCCAAGGAAAATGGGGCTAACTCTCTAGGTAAGTTTAGACCTAGTGCCCTTTCTATTGATATTTTCAATATTATTACCAAAGTTATTTCCAATGCCCTCAAGCCTATCCTACCTCCCTTTATCTCTATAGATAAATTGGTATATATCGAGGGCGGGAAAATCATTGATGGTATCCTCCTATCCCATGAATTCATTCACTCCCTAAAAGTCAACAAGAAGACAAGAATGTTGATTAAACTTGATCTTTCTAAAGCTTTTGGCAAGCTGATTTGGAAATTTCTAAAGAAGATGATACTAGCCTTGGTTTCTTCCCTCATTGGGTCAATTGGATCATCAACCTAATTTCCTCTACTTTCTTCTCCATCGTGATCAATGACACCCACTCAAGTACATTCCACCCTTCTAGAGGCATCAAACAAGGAGATCTTCTTTCTCCCTTTATTTTTGTTTTGGTACCTGAAGGTCTTGGGCGTCTTCTTAAAGAATAAATTAATCAAACGCGTGAAACCAAAGGTTTATTTCCTCATCCAGGTATTGCTCCTCAAACCCATCAACAATTTGTGGGTGACACTATGTTAATGGGACTCTCCTCGGTACTGAAATCCAAGGATTTTAAAGAGAGTCTTAAAACTTTTTTTTACAGCTAGTGGGCTGGAAATCAACAAAGATAAATCTCATGTCTACTTTTTCAACACCTGCAAGATTACCATGTGCAACATCCTTAGAATTCTTGAGTTTCTTGAATGCTCCCTTCCCATTAAATACCTTGGTTCTCCCTTAGAGGATTCTATCATCTAACAAGTGTCTTGGAAAGATCTTTTAGACAAGATGAAAAAGAAACTCAGTTGTTGGAATTTCTAAACCCTCAATATTCGCAACCATCTCAATCTTGTCAAAGTTGTTCTGCAAGTTATTCCATGTATCTCTTCTCAGTTCTTGCTTCTCCTAAAGTTGTTCTTACAAAAATCAGTTATGTGAAACGCACCTTCCTATGGGAAGGATCATGCAATCATAAAATATGGTCTCTTGTGGATTAGAATTCAATCTGCTCTCCAAAACTTGTGGAAATCCTAGGTCTCAGAGATCTTGAAATTAGAAACCAAATTTTTAGCGCTAAAATAAGGTGGAGATGGATATCTCACTCCTCAGAGCCATGGGATCGATTTTGGCATGTGAAATATGCTCCCAATAGGGCCAAACATAATTTTATTTGATTCTCTGAAAATGTGAAAGCCTCTCATATTTGGCAGTCTGCCCAAGCAAATCTCTCTCTAATTCAACAATTCATCTTTTGGGAAATATGAAATGGAGAATCAACATATTTTTTTGTTGAATCTTGGAATCAGTAAATCCCTCTAATGGAAGAATCCAGAACCACTATATTAAGGGAGAGGCTCTTGGCTCAAAAGAAAACAAAAGTTCAGGATATGTGGATAGAAGAGGAGATTGAAGGGCACTTCATAAGATGGAAAGACTTCTCATAGTGGCAAACACTCAGTCTCAAGGAAGATATCCAAGCCTTCTAGTATATCCTCCAAACTCAACAAATCCATGTTCACAGGTGTCCTGACAAGATCATATGGGGATTCTCTCAAGCAATTTCCTTCAATATGAAAGAAGCATCCCTGCTCATTTCACTAGTACAAAATGAGGAATTAGCTACTACGTGACTAAAAATTCTAGTCACTACAGTTTTTCAAGTGATTTACTACTAAATATGAGCAATTTGTATTGACCCAACTATAAACGACTAATTTAGTCACCAGTTAACAAATATGACTAGATAATAAGTGACAGAGTTAAAAATGAGTAACATAAACAATCAATTTAGTCCTGGCATAAAAAATGACTAGCTAGAAGAATATGAATTAGCCATTTATGTTAGTCATTTTTTATTGTCACTCCAACAATGGAAAATTGCAATTTTGGTGATGAGGTGTTACAATTTACTAAATTTTGACACTACAAATAGATTCTCTCTAAATCTATTTGCATTGTTAAAATTTAGTAAATTGTAACATTGTAGATGATTTGTGTCACAAAGGGTATTTGATGCCATTTTATATACCTTATAAGATTAATAAAGTGGGATCTAGACCACCCAAATTAGGCATAGTACTACAACATAATTCTTACTTCGGGGAGGCTATGGATATGTTTGACAACATATCAACACCTTTTCTATAGTGTTGATCAGCATCCTAGAATACTCTTACCTCTAGCAACATCCTTAGCACCAACTCTCTTGCCTCAGTTTCATTTACATTGGTCCTGACCATCGGAGGCACAAGGTCGGGTACTTGAGACAGAGTGTCATCTTATGGCACAACATTTTATGAGTCCACTGCAATTATGCAAAAAAATGAGGCTGTCTAGAGGGTGATTTTTAATCCTATTCACAAATTTTCCCCTCGGGACTAGCAAGATACCAAGAATCTCACTATCTCTTAGTGCTTGAGGGTGGGTAAAAATAAATTTCCATTGTGTTACAAAATGCCTCTCATGGTAGGGAAAATTTTGAAACACCCATAGGAAACTTATGTAGCAGAGATCTATACTTGATGCAAGAATAATATATGAATTGAAAAACATCAGTACTACAAGTCAGTGCACTTGTTTCTTTCCTTGACTAACTATGTTTCACAAAATTCATGTGCAACTGAAGAATAGACGAAAATGATAGCCATTACAGGCTCAAGCCTCATTCATCTGTTTGTGGTTTAGCACGTTTTGATTGGCTCATTATTATGTTCATCTAGTTTTTCACATGCCATGGATTTTTCCATATTAACACTCCTTGTTCAATAATCAACATGTACAACAATTACAAAACATAAATAGTTTATAAAGCATGATCTACATAAAAAAAATTTAATAAAGCATTATCTACATAAAATAACTTTAAAATTTTAAAATTGGTTTGGAATACAAATTCTTAGATTGATATTATAACATCCTCCCTCAATTTGAAACTAACATTATTCTACCTTATAAGTCATATTTAACTTAAACATATGATTATTATTATCATTACTGAAGTTATCTTACTATCATTTTCTAATTGTAGGTTGGAAAACAATTTCCAATAAGTTATCTTATCGAACGAAAATATTTAATTTAATATATATATATATATATATATATATATATATATATATATATATCCTTAAATTTTTAAGTTTTAAATTTTTTCGATCTATTTATACTATCTTGCATCTTACTCTCCCAAAAGTGTTCACCATTTTAATTTCCATTCCTAGGTATTGCTAACAGTCCAGACGCAAGGATGGCCAACATTGTTTCAGGAGACGATAATTCCACTCAAAATAACCCTAATCAGGGTAGTCAGGAGAAAAGAATGCCCACTGCAAAGCAACTGGCTTTGGAGCTTACAATTTCTGAGCACAGGGAGAACGCTCTCCTCGACTTATCCAAGGTGCTTCACATTCTCTATCTTTTTTTTATTTTGAGACTTTAATTAAATATTTTTCATTAAAACCCATCAATTGTGTTTTTCCTTTGAAACCCTATATAAAGTATTTCCATTGTGATATTTTGGTTGTAAGATCTATTGCTTTTAGCGATTGTGGAGTTTCTTTCATTTTCGGTTCCTTCTCTGTATCAGGACTAATCTTTTTGGGAATATTAAGGTTAGAAAATTGATTGTCTTGGGAATTTTTTGAATCTTTTAGGAATGTTAGGGAGCCTTTGATCTGGTGGTTTTAGGAGATTCGTTCCTTCAGCCAGGGCTTTGGATGTCGTTCCATCGTTTCCTTTTGCATATTATGTTTCCTTGTAGACTTGAGTATAACATTTTTTGAGAGATTACACTGAGGTTCTATTTTGTTTTCGTTAAGACTTCTTGGTGTATCCTACTGCCATTCCCGTGGCTCTGTGTTGGCCTGCATTTATTTCTGGGTTATCTTTGTTAATGGGCGGTAAGTCTTGGAATCACCGGTTTTCTGATTTCGATCTCCAGTGTTGGTGAAGAAAGTTTTCCGAAAAGCATAGAAGACTTGAAACAATAAAATCTATCTATTATGGAAGAAGAAACAACTATAATGTCAACAATAAAACAACATTTCTAAATCATAGATTTATCTTTTCAGTTGACACTGAAAGTGAAAACATATAATAAAATAGAAGCTATTTTATAGTATTGATAATTTTTCTTTTCACTAAGTGCCAGATTAACAATAGGGTGAATCCACGGACCTGGGTAACACTTTTTGGCAAGCGCATTTCGGCAAAAACAAAAAAATGCACCTCCGTCGAGGGCTTGTTAAGCCCTCGACCGAGGTCTTAATATCTCGACCGAGGTTTTATCAAGCCCTCGGTCGAGGTATTTAAATACCTCTACCGAGGTATTGTGGGCTTTACAAACCCTCGGTCGAGATTCATACCTCGGTCGAGGGCTTAAAAAAACAGACTTAGCCCTCATTCAAACAAATGGAAAATTTACTGTGCCTTACAGAGGTGTAAACCCTGCCATTCCCAGCACATAATTGAGCGGATTTGATACCGATAGATTCACCAACGAATCTTCTATCCATTGGCGTATCATACACGCATTTTGGCATTCATATGATATTTATTTTTTAATTACTTCTAAAACTTATACTTAGAAAACCACACTGCAACTTTGAAGCAGCTCAAAGAAAAATCTGCAAAGTTAAAAATACACAGCCAAAAAATTCTTAAAAATGCACACATCACATATCGACGTGTCCTCTTCAAAAAGGTATCTTTTGTTTTTCAATTTTTGAAAAAATAGAAACAATTCCTTTACGTGGACAAATATGTGTTTAAAACGATGCTGAAATCGAATGTGGTCACTTTCGAAAAATAATAAATAATTGTATAATGCGAAAAAAATTAACAAAAAAATATGCACATCACACTGCATTTTATGTAGATCATGCTCATATATTTATTTATTTTAAATTATTAATGCAAGATTGAATTACTCTACGTGGACACGAGCCACTTATTAGCTTCTTCAAATTTTTAAGGTCACACAGTTCATTAAATGCAAAAATTCACACATTAAATGACATCAGAATATTTTTTTAAAAATATCACTATGAAGCCAACATAATATTCTACAATTTGTTTTCTTAATGCAAGTCAAAATTCACATGGCATTTATGCGTTTTGAGGGCTTCTATCTAGCACATGAGTAAAAAATCAGGTTTTCATCGCCAAATTTGGCCAAAAAGTGTTACCCATCTTCATGGAATCACCCAATATCAATAAGATGTTGACCTAAATAGATCAGTGGTTAGGAATTCAATCTCAAATGGTGACTTTAGCATAACCTCTTAAAGAAAAAACAACTAGAATGTCAACAGTAAAACAACATATTCAAATCATAGATTTATCTTTTCAATTGACATTGAAAACATATAATAAAATAGAAGTTAGTTTCCAACCACTGAAAACATACATTAGAGGAAATTTCAAATCAAAATGGGCCTCCTAAAAAGGATTAATAAAATAATAATTAAAATAATAAAATAATATTTATTAATTTTGGAGGAAGAAAAGAAAAAAACTACTTTTTTGTTTGTATTTTCGACATATATCTTCGTGTTTTTACTCAAATTTTGATCGGGGGAGGTCGTTGGATGTGGAATTAAATTCTGCATCTAACGAGTGCCCACTCTGCATACTTTTGATAGACCCCGCTATCTCTCCATACGCACATGCAAAGAATATAACATATACCCAACAAAGTATGGAACATATGTTGTATTAATTTCAAAACCTCTCCATGAGACTTGTTGTGTCAAGTTCATAACTTGTGTTGTATTAATTTCACTAACATATTGTGTTAAGTTAAAGAGCTTGTTTTGTATCAAGATAGGACCTTAATCAAGTCCTATTCGGGACATACGCTTGTACTAGGATCTTATGGTTAAGATCATGACCTTATGTTAAGGTCTAAGACTTGTGTTGTATCAAATCCAGAACTTATGGTGTATGAAGTTCACATTTTTTATGTTGTATTAATTCTCAAGGATATACTATGTGATGTATGGGTAGTCATGGTCACCATGTGCTACAAGTCTCCTTTAGAGATTAGCTACCCCTAGATTTATTTACTTTAGCATGTGACTATATGACCTTAGCCATCTACAGTATACACATAAACAGGAAAATATCAGTTTGGAATATTACAATATTCAAATAAAATAAAAATGTTCGGTTAAGTCAAGAACCTAAAAGGAATCTTAATGCTTGAGCTAGTAAGTGATCGAACGTAAAAGATAGAAGGAATAAACTGATCCTAATCAGCCTAAATCGTTGATTAAAATATTCTTCCGCAACTTCAATTCTGCAAGCCCAATTCCACAATTCTATTTCTGAACTCTGTTTCCGCAATTGAGTTTCCCATAACTTTTCCTCCACAATTAAGTTTCCAAATATTTAACAAGATTGCACCTTAGCATTGTGGAAGCCATTCTCAACCGTTGATCTCTTGCGGACTCTTCCCTTTCCGTGATCTATGATCAAGTGCATAAATTCGCTTTGACTTTGAGGATCTACTATCTCTCATATACTTTTCTCTTGCAAAATTCATCCACAACCGTAGATCTGTCTAATTCGTGGGTGTTTAACTGAGACTATTATAGTTGAATTGATCACTGAAACAATCAATTTTCATTCCTATTTCACTCGCATGGACACGTCTCTATCTTCATGAATTCTCTAAACAATTCTATCAATACTAAATATTCATATACACTGACAATTTAAACATGCTTTTGGTTATTGAAAGAAGACAAAGAATTTACAAATATTCACGTAGAGACTACAAATTTGCTCTTCATTTCATTAACCACACTGCACACTACAACACATTACACATTACACAGTACCTCTTGGTGCTCACTCTCACACTACTCATATTAATTACATTCGATAATTAAATAGAACTCCATCAAAACCTATCAGATCTGAATAAGCAGGATCTACAATTCCTAAGAAAGTAAATCTACAGCTAACTTGTCCTGGAGCAACCTCTTGCAATATTTGAGGACATCAGCGGAAAATTTCCATTTATTACAATTAAACTAATCCTATCTATAAAACCAATTTCAAGTAATTAACAACTAAACCTATCTTC
Source organism: Pseudotsuga menziesii (assembly GCA_001517045.1). NCBI lineage: Eukaryota > Viridiplantae > Streptophyta > Pinopsida > Pinales > Pinaceae > Pseudotsuga > Pseudotsuga menziesii. The sequence goes on along the minus strand of LPNX010527097.1, from coordinate 26,640 downwards.
TAGAAAAAGATTACATGGAAGCAGAAAAATAACATTGACTTCTTATTCAGCAAAGAGAGGACTTTGACTTGATGCTCTTGCATCATAATTCAGGGGAAGAAAAGAATTCTTCAATAGGTATTAAGGGTTCACATGGTACTTGGAAATCTATAGTTCATTCATCCATGTTGCATCTTCAACTGGTTGATCTTTCCACTTGAACAAATACTGAAAATAAACTATGTTCCTCATCTTCTTTGAAATTCTTTTGTCAAGGATAGCTTCAACCTGTGGCTGTTCTTCTAAGGAAAATGTCCTTGCCAATCTATTAGTTTACCATCTTTACCTGATATTATTTCTTCTTCCTGAACACCTGAATCTTTAAAAATATATAGATCTAAAATATTAAAAATTGGGCAAATCTGAAGATCAGAAGGAAGTTCCATTTCATATGCATTTGCAGAAAAGTTCCTCAAAATTTTACAAGGTCCGATTTTCTTAAGCTTCAATTTATTGTAGGTTCCCTTAGGAAACCATTCCTTTCTAAGATAGTCCATTACTAAATCTCCAACTTGAAAATTAACTTCCCTATTTTTCAAATCTGCTCTTTGTTTGTATTTTCTAGTACTTTCCTGTAATTTTTTTTAACATTTTCCTCTAGTGAGTCATGCATGCTAGATGAAAAATATTCACCATATTCACTCCTCATTTCCTGTCCTTCCAAATTCCCGAGTTCATACACTCCTCTTGGATGCATCCCATACACAATCTGAAAAGGACTCATATATGTACTCATATCTTGGACTCTCATAACAATACCTCTCAATATATTTCCCAAGATCCTATTTACCACTTCACTATGACCATTAGTATGAGGATGGTAAGCAGAGCTAAAACTAAGATTTGTACCCAATTTCTTCCATGAATTTCTCCAAAAATGGCCAACAAATTTAGTATCCCTATCAGACACAATGCTCAAAGGCAGAACATGCAACTTCATAATTTCTAAAAAGAACAAATTAGCAATATTGGTTGCATCATTAGTCTTCTTAGAAGCAACAAAATGAGCCATTTTTGAAAACCTATCTGTTAGAATATAATCCGTTAGGGATTATAATATTGTAAATAAATAAATAGGAATAGTTGGAAGCCGAAAAGGCTGGACGGAAGGTGAAATAAACCGTCACATGAATGTATAAATGAATGCTTAGCCATGAATAGATTAACGAATCGGGAGTTATTACCAACACTATCCACTACTACATAAATAGAATCATTTCCCTTGTGAGTTCTAGGCAATCCCTGAACAAAATCCATACTGATGGAATCCCAAGGCCTAATTGGAATAGGTAGGGGTTGATATAGTCCAGTATTTTGTCTCCTCCCTTTGGCATGTTGACATATCCTGCATTTTTCAACAAACTTCTTCACGTCATGCTGCATTCCTAGACAAAAATTAAAAGCTCACCTGAGAAAATGTTTTGTCCTGTCAAAAATGATCTGACAAACATCCACTGTGTTTCTCCTGTATCATATGTTCTCTCATAGAACATTTAGGAATGCACAATTTACTATCTCTTAACAACATTCCTTCTTGTAGCATGTAGTCCAACCATTGACTTCTATTGTGGGAATTTGGATTCTCACAGGATGATATATATCCCTAAAATCCACATCTTCCTTATACTTATTAACCAAATTTTCAAATCCCAAAGTATTGACGTTAATCTCTAGTAATATCAAATTTACTCTTCTTAAGGCATCAACAACCTTATTATATTTTTCACTTGTATGCTTGATCACAAAGGTAAAGTTCTACAAAAATTCCACCCACTTAGCATGTTTCTGATTCAATTTAGGTTGACTATTTATAAATTGCAAAGCATGATTATCTGAATATAGCACAAACTCTTTGGGCATCAAGTAATGCCTCCAATTATTGAGAGCTTGCACAACAACATACACTTCTTTGTCATATGAGGAATATTCTTGTTTTGCCTCGTTTAACTTCTCATTGAAGTATGCTACTGGTCTCTGTTCTTGACTCAAAACATCCCCTATTGTTGTCCCACTAGTATCTATCTCTAGTTGAAAAACCTTATCAAAATTTGGTAAAGCCAAAATAGGCTTCTCATATATTTGGGGTCCCTTCAATGTTATTTTGGCTTTTATGTTCACAACCGACAAAATAATTGTTCAATATTTTATTTTTAAGATTGAAGACTTGGAATTCAGGTCCATTTTTAAGTAAATATTTGGTATAAGTAGTTTTGTAAAAGTATAAAAGGTTGGTAAAACCAAGAGTGCATAACTTGCTATTATGTAGTCATAAACCAGTGAAACAATTTTTGCTACTATTTGATTTGATTGAAGTATGAACATTTCCTTATTTTTTTTATTTTAAATTTTGGAGAAGTGGAGGTGTTTATTTTTTATTTTTTATGTTTTTGAAAAATGAGTATTACAAAATGGTGTAGTTTTCACATAATTGGTTATGTATAAAAAAATTATATTAAAGTAAGGTAAGTATTTACTTTGTAATAAGTAATAATTCTGTAAAAATATTTTTTATATATGAAGTGTTTAATAGTATATTTATTCATTATCTATTTTAGGCTTTGTGGGGAAAATTCTTGATGTAGTTTAGAAGAAAAAATTTAATCATTTTTAATTAAGTTGTAAGTTATTTTATTTTTCAATAATTAATAATTAATCATTATATTTTAACAAAAAATTATAATATATGTCAATACTTTGTTAATCTTTAATTTTATTGAGCTAATTGAAATGATGTCAATGCTGTTGTTGTTGTTGATGATGATGGCTCTCTTTTAGTGAGACCAAATTGGTCTATCCGGTTTTTAAGATAAATTGAAGGAATTTAGTTTTTACAAGTTAGAAGATTAGGGAGGTTTGTATTGTATCAAAGATTATGAAGTTGTGATTTAATGTGGGTGTAGGTCAAGTACTTTAAAAGAAAGTGTCCTTCATCCTCAACATTCTTAGCCTCACAAATATGACAAATCATTTATTCCCATGGCATTTTCAGAGTTGTCCATCGTCTTATTTCACTATGAAGCTCATGATCGTTCTTATCTTAACTATGTTGACTTTCTTCTTTGGACTAGTTAAAATAGAGAGAGAGAGTTTTGATCTTCTAGATTAAGGTTGATGACCTCCTTATAGTATCTTAATTTTATTTTAGTCTCTACAGCTTTATTGTCCCACATTTTCACTTTAAACTTATTTGTAATAATAATTTTAACTATGTTGACTTTCTTCTTTGGACTAGTTAAAATAGAGAGAGAGAGAGTTTTGATCTTCTAGATCAAGGTTGATGACCTCCTTATTTTATTTTAGTCTCTCGAGCTTTATTGTCCCACATTTTCACTTTAAACTTATATGTGATAATAACTTTAATGTTATCAAAGTTTTGTAAAGTGGTTTTTTCATCAACCTCTCCGTGGTTTAACCAAGCCATACTATCTATATACCACCCATTCTTAAGCCAAAGTTGTCCTTGACTGGATTTTAAAGCAAATTTAGGAAGTCCGTGGTATCTCATATTATTTATCTTATATTTGTACATCAAGTATCTACTCATAGTGATGCTCTTCATGGGGGAAGACCTACTTCTATTAGGAGAATAGGGCAGGCGGTATTGGTTTTAATTTTGAGGTTATATGTTATAAAACACTTATGGATCGAGTCAATCCTTGTCCATGACTCTCTAGATATGTTGCAACCCTAAACTTCACAATTATACAAGATAACAACAATGGAGAGAGTTTCCAAAAATATATTTTTTTAATCCCACATCCGCTTAATATGTAGCACGGATAATTTAAGAATACTTCTCTTAAAGCTTTTTGAGCATAGGATTAAAATTTTAAAGTAAACCAAATAATTCATTTCTTCTATTTTCTTTTTAGATCCAAGAAACCAAATTTAGTTTTAGTATATATTAACTATCTCAACATCTTATTATGATGTCAATTGACTAACTTATTATGTCAAGTGACTAATTAAGTATTGTATTTACACGTTGAGAAAATACCCTGCATTTTGCTATTAATAGAACCAAATGACATCAATTTAACTTGCCATACAAATAGTAGAGAAGAAGTTGTGCACCCCATTTAAAATTCAAATGACAATTTATTGTTTAATCACACACATAGACCAACCATGGGCATTCCATTTATGGAGTACCTACCAAATATCCACTGTAGCAATCACGCACGATTCACTTTACAACTGTTTCACAATGTTTTATAAAGTTTTAGAGAATGTTTTTAATTAAACCTTTTAATTAGAGAAATGAAATTCTAAAATTGAAATTTTGAATTTTGTTATTGGTTGATAAGATGTGACTAGTTATCCATTGGTGGGGTGAATCGTAATATATGTTAGGTAATTGTGAGAATTGCGAAAATAATATTCAAAACAAAATTGTGAAAATATAGTGGTTGGTCTAGCATTCCCACTTCATTAAGTCAATTTCGACTCCTCACCTATACCAAAACATTGCAATCATCATGCAGTGTGCATGTCATCATTGCATATGGGATTCTTCATGGTAACCCTTGCATGGGCCAATGGTCCACTACCTTGTATAATGTTCAACTATTCCAAATCTCTTATGCTCTTCAACTTTTCATATATGCCTACACACAAGTCTTCCCAATATACCAACGTCTCTACACTAACATTTGTTGAGAAGTCTTCTCAATATACCAACGTTTCTACACTAACATTTGTTGAGAGTATAACTTCGTGAGTTATTTTCCATGACTTTATGTTGTATTAAGGTGTGAGACTTGTGTTGTAATCAAGTTCGGAATCTGTGTTGTAATTAGGTTCAGATCTTTTCCTTGACCTTATGTTGTATTAAGGTCTGAGACTTGTGTTGTATCAAGTCTGGAACTTATATTGTATTAAGTTCACATGGCATTGTCATATTCGGGAGAGATGTCTGTACTAGGATCTTATGGTTAAGATCGTGACCTTATGTTAAGCTCTGAGACATGTGTTGTATTAAGTACGAAACTTATGGCGTGTTAAATTCACATGACTTGTGTTGTATTAAGTCTCGAGGATATACTATGTGATGTATGACTAGTCATAATCAACAGGTGCTACAAGTATCCTTTAGGGATTAGCTACCCTAGAATGATTTACTTTAGCATGTGACTATATGACCTGAGATAATACATATGATCGTAGGTTTAGGACAATTCTTATGAGTATGATATGATAGAGAATTAATGAAAACGCATATGAACCATGCAAAGAAAAATTAATATGAGCACAAAGATAGAGAGAGAATTAGTATTACCCACGTCTTCCACCAAGTGAACTCAAATTGATAACACATTAGTTGAGTATTAATTATGATAAACAAGTTTCAATTAATTAAGGAATCAACTCCTTAATTTAAGCAAGTGGTTGTTGAAGATGACATTGATGGAGAAACACCAATTACATTCAGTTATGTTCATTTACATTCATTTCTGTTTAGTTTCACACAGTTCCATTCAGTTGCCTGCAGTTCCATTCAGTTTAGTTCAATACATTCAGCTAACAACTCAATTAGAATAGTTAAACTTAGTGAATTAATGGAGGGCACATATCTTCCTCCTGGGAGATAAATATAGAGTGCCAACTTGGTGCCAAATCAGTGAGGGCACATGGTTGAAGATAAAATAGTGTTCTTAATCTGAAGTATGCAAATATTTGCTACCTTCCATGTATGACCTAATTTGCTTGTGATTAAAGTGCTATGCACTTAGAAAGATCATCAAAGTGTTCCATTTGATCTCTACTCTCTTGTGCTCTTGAAAAAGCAATCTGCTATTGTGTTGTAATAATTCTTTGTGGATCAATCATACTCTAATATTGTTTGCTGGGTTTTCTATCCTCCGAATCAGTGGAGGGTTTTCCCAGGGTATATTTTGTGTTCCATGGTTTGATTTATTTATGTATTTGGATTATTGATGAGATCTATATGCACTGTAATTATGGATTAAAGTTTTAAAGTTCAAGAATCTTCCTTTTTACTTAAACACTAACAATTTTTTATTGATACAGTACCACAAAGCTCTACTTTCTACTTTGAATATAAAGTACAATGTCAATGTATTGATCTTGAACACTATATAATTGCTTTTAAATTAGTAGCATTGGTAAGTTTAATTCCTATTTTATTCCATATATTACACACTCATTATTTATTTACCAATATTTTATATATTGGAATTGATATTATTAACCTTCCATATTATTATGTTATAAGCTTCATAAAAAAATCATAATGACAATATCAATGGCTGCATTGTCCATCTTAACTATGCCATTCCTTATTACAATAATGTTGTTTTGTTAACAGTAGGTTAAAGTGAGAGGGTACTATGCATGCATTTGGCATGGGACGGCCTCCCATCTCCTACTCCCCCCTTACTCATAGGAAACATGCATGTCGTGGTAGTTGTGTTCTTCCAGGTTGAAGGAAATGTGCATTCGTCCAACAACAACAAATGGTATGCTAGACCTGTATAATAAAAATATGCTTATACCTCCATAAATACAAATCTATAGTATAGGGATGTGAGAACTAGGTTTGCATTATTTCTCAATAGTTATTTGTAAAGCAAATTTGGTATGCAAATCTGTCAAGATTTTAGAGAATGTGGATACTTAAAGTTTTTGTGTAAGGTGATTTCATTTCTACATTTAAAATCACCCAATTTTTTTTTTTTTAATGAATTATTCCCACTGAAAGTCAACCCCTTTTCATTCACATGTTATAAAAACATTCAAAATCCATTATTTTAGAATTAATAAACTTCCCTTTCCTATTATAATTAGCGACACAGTCCTATATTTAGCAAAGCTATTTTTGGGAAAGAATGGCGGCGGTAGGCATCTCTCCTCTCCCAACGCAATGATAGAAGTTGAAAGTAACATGTAACGTAAACTGGGAACGAGCAATTACAGGCGCCGGGGGGCGGCTCCATTTGAAGGAGTTGTACTGCTATCTGCGATCTCACATGTCATGCCTCTCTTTTCGTAAATAAACAAACAAAGATTGACAGCCTTAGTGATCATCCCGTGATCTTCTTCTTCGCTGTAAATTACAGACAAACGTACACCTTGGTCCACGGCGTGGAACTGCTTCCGTCCTTCGGTCCGCCCATGGCTTTTCAAATTTAACGCAGAGTCCAATTCTACAGAGAGCCGAGGAAGAAAATGAGGGGAGAATCACTGTTTGTGTTTATATTTGTTGCTTTGTTTTCCAGCATAGTGATCATGGGCACAAGGGACGTGGAGAAGGACGGTCTAACTGATATTGGGAGTTCGGAGGCAATGCAGCCGTGGGGTTCGAACATTGTACCTGCATTTCCAGTTGTTGGGCAGGGGAAGGAGACATGTCACCTTGATCTCTCAGACGAGCTCTTCGGAGGTGTGAGGGAGGCGTGCGGTGATGGAAATGAGCTTCTTGATAGAAGCCGCTGCTGCCCAGTTCTGGCCGCCTGGTTGTATGCTGCCCACGCCCGAACGGCGCTCAAGGCGGTGGCGCGGCCGCCGCCCGTTTCGTCCTCCGACTTGCAGCCGCTAATACCCGACGACTCGCAGACGTGCGTGAACAGCTTGCAGAGCTCTCTCAAAACCCGGGGCATCAACATCCCCAGTCCTAACGCTTCCTGCGATCCGATACTCTGTTTCTGCGGTATAAGGCTTCACCACATCTCTTCCCTTGACTGCCCCAACGCCTTCAATATCTCCACCCACCACAATGCAGCTGCGCCCCTATCTGCAGTTCGAGCACTCGAGAGCAACTGCACCACCTCTTCTTACATGGGATGCACAAATTGCCTCAAGGCTCTGCATAAGGTAATGACTAGATGTTCATTTTTGGTATTTTTATAGAGATACTTTTGGTTGAATTGTTTCAAGAATAGGTGAGTTGAGTTTGGTTAAAGTGTTTAAGAATAGATGAGTTGAGTTTATTATATAGATGTTTATTTTAGAGATTTGTTGTATTTTTTTATATAAAGAGTTTGCTTTGTTTTGCAGATCAAGGGCCGTGGAAGCAAAGATAGACATTATTCAGACAGAACCATTAAGATGTACAACAGAGACTGTGAATTAATGGGGTTGACATGGTTGCTAGCAAAGAACAAAACTGCATACATTCCCACTGTTTCTGCAGTGCTAAGGGCTCTCATGTACAGTGCCCATCCGCCTCATCAATCACAGTGCAGTCCAGACCAAGAAAACATGCCCCTCGCCGTTGATTCACTTCATCAGACTGATCACACTTCTTCTATTGCGTCCAATGGAATCAGGGTACTCTATCTCAGTGGTCTCCTTACAGTTTTCTACGCCATTGCATTTCTCTAGGAAATATATAATCTGACCGCATTCCCAAGCCTGGTCGAGCAGGGTTCGATCCATTCTATCTACCAGACATACACATAATTCATATGCTCTGCTGTTTTTGTTGTGACCGCCATGGCCAACAGAGCAGAGCTTTCTTTTGTTTCAAACACGAAATCCTCTCAAGCAGATTCTAGGGTGGAAAATTTACGTGAGGACAAGTCTCAATGTTGAATGGGAAAAAATGCTCTCACCAAGTTTGTATGTAGGCATGAATATTTATATAAAGATGAGGAACATGCTGAATGGAAAAAAAAATGTTATCACCAAGTTTGTATGTACTATGCATGAATATTTATATAAATATGAGGAACATGCTGAACTGAGGTGACTACACGTCTCAATGTTGAATGGAAAAGCTGTTTCTCCACTTGAGAAATTCTGTCACCAAGTTTGTAGGTATACATAATATTTTAATAAAGATGAGACTACTCCTGAACTTAGGTGACCACAAGTCTCAATGTTGAATGGAAAAACTATTTGTCCAATAAAAAATGCTGTCACCAAGTTTGTATGTATGCATGAATATTTATATGAAGATAAAAACCATGCTAAACTTAGATAAAGACAAGTTTCAATATTGAATGGAAAAACTATTTATCCAATAGTCTAAAAATGCTGTCACCAAGTTTTGTATAAAGCTGAGAACTAGGCTGAAGGCTCTTTCGATTGCCCTGTATCAGTTTAATTCCCTTCCCGTTTTGTATAAAGATGAGGACCAGGCTGAAGGCTCTTTCGATTACCCTGTATCAGTTTAATTCCCTTCCCTGTAGCTCTCAAGCTTTTAACTTTTTAACTTTTAATTGTAACTTCCAGCATTATATTGTAATATTTTGATAATAAATGTTATGTTATAATATTTTTGAGCCGTTAGATTCAACATCATTATGTATCAATAAAAATGGGTATCATTATATATTAATGATTGCTAGAACTAGATAAGTGCCAAAAAAAAAAATTATTTAGCTTGCTGCAAGTCATCTAAAACTAATAGCTTAAAATGTAAATGTTAACATGCCATTAATGAATCTTGTTTTAAAATGCAATGAATAAATCAGAATTGCAGAGTTCCACTTCTGTCTGAAATCATCGTTCTTGTAATTTTGCATGTTATAGAATTAAGTGGCTTCCAAAGCGTGGAAACAGAAAACGGTTTGATTTGAAGGACGCAGCAGGCAGGCAGGCAACCTCCAGAGTCGAAACATTCATAAACGAGAGACATGAAATATTCCTGTTATTTGGACATTAATTTCGATTTGTATTACTGATATACATTAAATTGGAGAGCAATAAGCACCGGGCAGTGCAGCAATTAATGCTGTGACTGTGAGACACAGCAACCATTGAAACAACAGTAAGATCAAATTTGACGATTGCTGTGCCCCACAGCTGCAGCAATTAATGCTGCCCTGCAGGGTGCTTATTGCTCTCCCATTAAATTCAGTTCACGACTTATTCCCTTCTGTTCCAGTTATCTGTAATCATGGACCATTGTGAATCTGTTATTGGGATTCGGGAATAAGATAAATTAGAAACACTTTATTCCATTATATTAAAACACTTAAAATGAAAGTGATTGTACGAAGATTCACTCTGTCAAACTCTGTCAAGTCATTTCGCCCCAAAAAAAAACAGACGAATCACGAATCATGGGGTCGCGTGTAATCAGTCGCATTTGGCCATCTCTCCTCGAATCTGGCGAGTTAAATATGGCTGAAATCATTTTTTTTAAACTGCGATTCTATTGATTGCAATTTGCGATGAATTTAGTTTGCTACAATCGAAATTTCAACTTGGATTGGTTTTACAAGACAATTTTTTTTAATGGAGTCGTCTAATTAAGGGACGATTTTGGCTTTTAAGTTGATTTTCAATCGAAATCAAGTGAATTTAATCCATACAATTTATAATTTTTGTTGTTTGTTGGAGTAAAAATATAATAAAATTAGGTGACACTAAAATCTTCAACATCCACAGGCTTTAAGATTTAGCAATTTTTTTACAAGTTTTGAAAATCCCTGACAAAAAACTAGCAAAAACCAGCGCTAAAGAGAGGGAAATCGTCCCTGTTTCTGCCAGAATGGAAGAGGGGCAAAATGGTTGAAAAAACTTAAATGAATTGACCTACCTGTTTACTTAAGACTGGTCAGCTGACTAAAAGTAAGTCATATTTACATATAAATTGTTTTGCTCATGATTTGGGAGGATCATTTAATTTAGTTAATTAAATTTTAATTTGCAATTAGTTAATAGATAGTGTTTTAAGATAAATTTGAGTGATGGTTGGGAAAGAATGAAGAATTTACAATGGCGATTTGTAAAAATAAGGGTACCTAGAGTTTCTAAGGTTTTATAGACTAAGGGATTGTAAGTGTTATAGCTCTATTATATAGTTTAAACATTTCAAGATTTTTAATGATTTTTTTTTTATTTTTTGGGTTAAGGATTTTTTAGAATGTTGAATCAGTTTCTAAAAAGGGGAAAATCGTCCCGCAGTTTCTAAAGAGAGGGAAATCGTCACTATCCATTTCTAAAGAGGGGAAATAGTCCCCTGTTTCTGCAAGAATGGAAGAAGGGCACAATCGCTGAAAGAACTTAAATGAATTGACCTACCTGTTTACTTAAGGTTGGCCAGCTGACTAAAAGTAAGTCATATTTACATATAAATAGTTTTGCTCATGATTTGTGATGATCATTCAATTTAGTTAATTAAAATTTAATTTGAAATTAGTGAATATATAGTGTTTTAAGATAAATTTGAGTGATAGTTTGGAACAAGGAAGAATTTACAATGGTGATTTGTAAAAATAAGAGTTCCTAGAGTTTCCAAGGTCTTATAGAGAAGGGATTGTAAGTGTTATAGCTCTATTGTATAGTTTAAACATTTCAAGATTTTTAATCAATTTTATTTTTATTTTTTGGGTTAATGATTTTTTAGGGTGTTGAATCCGTTTCTACTATCGAAAGCAGCAATAAAACACATTGAAATTCAAATTTTGTAAAATAAAAAATGTCAGATTTCAGCCAAAAGCCCCCATCCAGATTAAATCGTCGAATCGTTAGATGTCTCCTAGCTCTATGATATACTTGTGGGGTCCAATAGTAGTAGTTAACCCAATCTCTTGGGGCACTAACTAAGGAGGCTCATGTATGCCCTTAGACGTACTACTCTGTTATGCGAGAGTATCTTCTCAAGTCCTGTGCTCAACGACACTATAGCAACAAGATTACCGATTGGATAATCTATAGTCAGTTTCAGGTGTCCTACATGACTTTATTTATCCAATGTTATGTGGAAGTAAGGTTCCAAGTGCAGGTGTTGTCTAATGTGGCATTACTTTAAGGGGTACCAATAGGAGTTATAATGGTGTCCAACAATTGCACCGACCAAGGGTACAGCATGACTAAGTACCAATTGTATTTAATGTGTATAGTGTTCCCCATACATGTGATTATTTAAAGACACTAGAACGTGTCTTAAAGACACTAAAACATGTCTCTAGCTCTTAGTCATACTACATAGGTGCGTGAGAATATCTTCTTGAGTGGTGTGCTCGATGCCATTATAGTAACATGAAGACCAATTAGATGACCTATCGTTGGTTTCAAGTGTCCTACGAGACTTTTGATATACTTAAGGGTACATGGAAGTAAGATTCTGTGTGCAGGTGTTGTCTAATGCGATACTACTCTAAGAGGTACCAATAAGAGTTATAATGGTGTCCAACAATTGCACCAATAGAGGGTACACCATGACTAAGTGCCAATTGTATTCATTGCATGTAGTGTTCCCCAGACATGCGCTTATTTAAAGATATCGGAAGACATCTCTTGTCTACAAAATAAAACTATAAAATATTGGAAGCGTGTTGCTTTAGGAAAGTTGCTATGATACACATGTGTTATTATTTAGCCCATAACTTAAAACAACACAAGATACATAGAGGTTAAGACGCAATACATCAAAATTTATAATGTAGAACAAAGAAACATGAAACATTAGACAATGGAAAGACAACGATGGCAATAAATCAAACTTTTATTACGAGAAAAAATTCAAGGAGCAATGTTCACAAACCTCTTTAGGTAAGGTGATCGTTCACTTGAAAGCTAAACTTAGATATAATAAATTTTTACCAAACTCTTCATAGCCTTGTAAAATCCTAACTACTTCATAGCATAGTCAAATAATCAACAAATACAACTTCCAAGTGGGTCTTAATTAATAAAAAAGATCATTTTTACATTAATTGATGACACTAACTTACTCAACCTTATTTCAAAGAGATGGCCTTATACAATATATGACTAACTCTAAAAGTAAGGTGGGTTAGGGTAGGACCCTAACATAGATACAACATCCTCAATGCAACCTAAACATAGGATCTTATTAAAGCTTCTTGAATAAGAATATGAATAGGAACATGGAATAGGAAAACATGTGCATTGTTAATGTATGCAACTCAAGAACAGGGGGAAGGGGTTTTTCGGCGAGGTTTGACGGGTTATTTCAGGAGAGTGATTTGCATGTAGTGACAAGTTTCTCATTTCTCTGTTTTTTCAGTCATTTTGCAGTCTTCTTCTATTGGATGCACATGTGGGTCGGCAATTGGAGATCCAAAGGGAGGGGCTAAATACCCCTCCCAGCCCAAGAAAGGAAAGAACAGTCCAGTACCAGGAAATCAAATCATCGCGGGTCAAGAGATGGGAGAAGGCTCGAGTGGAGCAGACAAGCCCATGGAAAATAAGTCTACAACAAGGGCACCAGGCCAATGCTTACCAAAAGCAAACACTACAACAAAAACTGGATTTAGCATCTCTTTTTGCATCCTTTTTTGCATCTAGACCATCTTTCTGTGTATTTTTCTTCATTTTATGGGAAAAAAGGTGCAATTTCATGGGTTGGTTCTATTTTAGGCGTTTTTTGCGTCCTTTTTCTAAATCTAGCGCAAATTGCGGCATAATTTGCACCAGGTTTTGCACCTAGTTATGCGCCAGGTTTTGCATCAGGTTTTGCGACAGGTTTTGAGACTAGTTTTGTACCTAATTTTGCGCCTAGTTTGTACATCTACTCTTGGTGCGCCCCCTTTTACGCCAATGTTTTCCTCAACTTTTACGCCCTTGTTTTCATCCACTTTTGCATCCTTTTTTACATCCACTTTTGCATCCACTTCTGGTTATTTTTTTGCATCCCTTTGTGCACCAAGTTTTGCATCAAAGTTTACATCCTGTTTTGAGTCTAGTTTTGCATCTCGTTTTGTTTCAGCCATTTTTGCATCCACTTTTGCATCCATTTTTTCATCCACTTTTGCACCCACATTTTCATCCCTTTTTGCATCCCATTTTGCATCCATGTTTACGTCTTTTTTTGCATCTACTATTGCATCCATGTTTGCATCCACTTTTTTCGTGTCCCAATTCACACCCATCTTTGTGCTTACTTTTACACCCACTTTTGCTTCAACTTTTGCATCCACGTTTGCATCTTTTTTTGCATCCAATTTTACATCAATTATTGCATCCCTTTTTGCATCCATTTTTGCATTGGGTTTTGCATCGGGTTTTGCGTTGGGTGTTACGACTACTTTTGCATCTAGTTTTGCATCTACTTTTGTTGCATCCACTTTCGCATCCAATTTTGTATCCAATTTTACATCCATGGTTGTATCCACTTTTGCGCCACTTTTTTCATCATGTTTTGCTTCCATGATTGCATCATTTTTTGCATCCACTTTTGCATCACCTTTTACATCCATTTTTGGTGCACCCCATTATGCACCCACTTTTGCACCTACTTTTGTTGCATCCTTTTTTGTATCCATGTTTTTATCCACTTTTGCATCCAGTTTTACACTCAGATGTTGAAGATGAAAATGAGGATAATGATTATGATATTGAGGATGGTTATGATGATGATGATAATGTTGTTGATAATGAGGAGAACGATGACAATGCTGTTGATGATGATGATTATGATGATGAGGAGGAGGAGGAGGAGGAGGATAATGGCAATGATGACATTGCTGATGATTATGATGGCAATGAAATGAATGGTGATGATGGTGATGATGACAATGACAATGATGATGAGTACAATCAGAATGATGATGTTGATCATCTTAAAAAATAAGTTGTTATTTGTCATGCATAAATCGTGTGTGTCCTCCATGACCCTTTTCCACTAATCACATATTTTGGGTAAATGCTATTTTCTTATGCCAAAGGTAATGATGAATAACTGATGAAAATGTCAATAATCATGATGATGATGTCAAGGACAATGGTGATGATGATGACATTGTTGGAATATCTTTCAGAGTGGTGTGTTCAGGAATAGTAGATGGTGGCTAGTGCTTAAGGCTTAAAGTTTTAGTGTATTGTCATTGATGGCAATCTTCTATAAAGAGAAGGGGAACTGATGTCAAATGGATGTGGTAATCTACTGAAAAAGAGGCAGGAACGCAGGTATCTATGGAGAAAATCGAACAGTGGGAGGTGCTAGAAATTCAGACTAAAGTCTATGGAAAATCCACTTACCGAATGGATATCACAAATATTGCGAAGTACGAACAGTTCCTTATGTGAGACATTCCCGCCATGCCAAGGATCTGAATTCCGCTATATCGTTATATATATATATATGACATAGTTGTGCCAAAATGGAACCATATGTCAAATGCCAACTGGAAACTCCGCCAAATGTTATCACCAAATGTTAATCGTGCACCCTCATAACTGTTTTGAGCATGCAATAAAGTATTTGCTGTTGGGGCCTTGCCATCGAACGCCTTGCGGAAGTTTTAAGTCATTTGTGCTTCCGCCGTTGCGGCTCCCAAAGTGGTTAAGCATCCGAAGTGTAAAGCACTCCGACTTTCGATGTGCGTCGCATGGCTATAACCTATTGATCTCTAACGTTGTGGCTCTTAAACCAGCTAAGCACCTGAAGTGAAAAACGCTCCGACTTCCGATGCGGATCGTATGTCCATTGTCTTTTTTCTTCCGTCGTTGCGGCTCCCAAAGTGGTTAAGCATCCAAAGTGTAAAGAGCTCCAGATTTCGATGCGGATCGCGTGTCCATTGTCTTTTTTCTTCCACAGTTGCGGCTCCCAAAGTGGTTTGAGCATCCGAAGTGTAAAGCGCTCCGAATTCCGATGCGGATTGCGTGTCCATAGTCTTTTTCTTCCCGCCGTTGCAGCTGTGCGAAGCTTTTGGCTTCCGATATCAAAATCCCTCCGACTTCCGGAAGGAGATGTTGCTTGCGAGCTCCAACGTTGCGATGTTGTGGAAGGAGATGTTGCTTGTGAGCTCCGACGTTTCACCCGCCGCTTCTTTGAACCATTGTACCAGTGTAATCCTTGAAGAGGAATACAAAGAGCCCTGTATAGTTGAGGATTCGAGGAGTATTCGAGCAGGTGAATTAACAGTTATGATGAACCTAAATTGTGAATCGTTTAGTGACTGCCTGTAATGATGATTCAAAAGGAGATGGTTCGAATATATGTCATTCGATGTGTACAGAGGGTTTGTGAGGATGTTGAAGCTGAATCGTTTTTGCAACGGGTTGAGGATGTTGAAGCTGAATAGTTTCTGCAACGGGTTGAGGATGTTGAAGATGAATCATTTCTGCAACGATTTGAGGATGTTGAAGCTGAAACGGTTTCTGTAACGGTTTGAGGATATTGTTTCGATAAAACAGAGAGAGAATGAGAACCGACAAAAATATATGTATATATATTATAGCAAGCAGAAAAATATAGGTGCAGTTTTAAGGAGAGTAATGGGGTGCATAGTACTAAGAAATCAGTACTGTAAACTGATACTGAATGAGCAGAGCAGTAGAGTAGAGGAACTGAAGAATGTGCTGAACAGTTGAATAGAACAGAGGAGCAGAGAGATGATGTTGAATAGAGCAGAATGGTTTGGTAAGCAGAGACATATCTGTATTGTTGAATTTTGATTCTATTGGAAAGTCTAGCAAATAAGGGAGGTAGGGAGGTGCTAGGGGAGACTTTATGTCTCTGTCTGCAAGTGGGTGCTTGTAGAGATTGAAGATTGGTGTCTTCACTCAGTTGGTGCTGGGTCACAGTGAGAGTTGATGCTCTCAGCAAGTTGGTGCTTCCATTTAGAGGTTGCAGCCTCTTTGAGTTGGTGCTCAAATAAGAAGTGATGTACAGCCATTGAAGCCTTTGACATCATAAGAAGAAGAGGTTTTTTCCCTTATGGGTTTCCTCGTGAAATATCTTTGTATC
Organism: Pseudotsuga menziesii; assembly: GCA_001517045.1. Lineage (NCBI taxonomy): Eukaryota > Viridiplantae > Streptophyta > Pinopsida > Pinales > Pinaceae > Pseudotsuga > Pseudotsuga menziesii. The sequence continues at coordinate 9,974 of LPNX010527097.1, read as the reverse complement.
ATATATATGATTAAATGTTGTGATTGAATGTTGTGCTTTATGTTATATTCTCTTATGTTTATAACTCTGAATTCATAGCAAAGATTGACTGCCATAAAGTTTATTGAGTCTAAGTTAAAAGAAGTATTTTGCTGAAAAATCCTTACTAATTGATTCACCCCCCCCCTCTCAGTTAGTTTATACCTGTAACAATTGACATGGATGATGATTATGCCGATGATGATGACTATTGTGATAATCATGATGACAATGACAAAGATGGCAATGATGATGATCATCATCATCATTATTTCCATCATCGTCTTCTTTAAAAACATCATCACTGTCATTGTCATCCAGTTCATCATC
>LPNX010527072.1:76768-137647 GCA_001517045.1 Pseudotsuga menziesii | reverse complement strand
AGTTGCACATGCATATGCCAATTTGTCAGAATTTTATCATCTATTGTTGCAGAATAGCTGAACATGATACTAATTATCATATGATTTTCTGAATTATACATCCTCTTTCAACCATTCAAAAACTATAATATAGATAATTATATGGCTAAACTAGATATTTAAATAATAAATCTCAAATACCAATCAACAAAGTACCAATCAAGGCACATTCATTTAAAATGTGAAGTCAATCTGAGGAAGCAAGGCGACTGTTGGAGGAAAAGATAAATTGTTCCTAGGAAATTCTATTGCCTCGTCAAAGAACGAGCATAGATTAACATGGAAAGCCTATAGAACCAGATACTGTACTTCATCCATGATGAAGTACAAAGCAATTAAACATTTCATCCTTTCTGAAATCCATATTTGAGCTGAGGCAAGGATGACCTAATGAGGCCTAGAGATCTAGCACTTCCCTTGCTAGGACTATCTTGAATAAGACTTTTGACTTTGTAATGAACCATCTCTAGTATTAGACTTGACAAGTGAGCCACCTCTCTATGACAAACACTTTCCTGGCCCAAATTTGGATCATGACCCATTAGTAGATATGAACTGTCAATAAATCAAAATTCCAGTTGCTGTGGGAAAACATTAGGGCTGTGCCATGATCGGGGAAAAGAGCAGATGCTATCTGTTACTTATTTAGGGTAAAACCCATCTCTACAAATGGAAATGTGTAGAAATTTAGATATGCAATGATAATCCATATCATAACCAGGTATGGTATGAAAGCAGGAGTCAAATTTGTAGTCCTAAAACTTCAGCAGAAACATGTTTTGCATAGTTTTGTAAAATGTGAATGCCAAACAAAATGCCTAGACATACATGTTTTTTATTTAGGGAGAAGAAATTCCGATATGCAATGATAATCCATATCATAACCAGAAAAATAATAGGATTTATAGAAATATTAAAGACAAAGTCCCACAATATAAAGAGCCATTTAGCATCACTGTATGGTCTTGTCCCACAATATAAAGAGCCATTTAGCATCACTGTATGGTCTTACTTTGCTGCCTTGTGCATTTATCTTAGTAAAGAATTCTACTATGCAAGATGGGGCCATAAATAAGTGGGAAAATGTTCTCTAATGTTCTCTAATATAAAGAGCCATTTAGCATCACTGTATGGTCTTACTTTGCTGCCTTGTGCATTTATCTTAGTAAAGAATTCTACTATGCAAGATGGGGCCATAAATAAGTGGGAAAATGTTCTCTAATGTTCTCTAATATAAATATCCATTTAGCATCACTGTATGGTCTTACTTTGCTGCCTTGTGCATTTATCTTAGTAAATTTAATCCTGAGAATTTTGAACACTCTTCCTGAAACACTAGGAAAAGGCTTACTTTTACTGAAACCAATTATTCAGGCATTGAAAGTGGGGAGTTAGTTGAAAACATCTCTGCAAGTTTGGCACTAGCCCCTTTTTAATCTTTTCATCATAAACCATCAATGCATCTTGCATTCTACCTTCCTTACAAAGCCTGATGATAGATTCCATATCCTGTGAACTGACATGAGTGGCCAAAACCTCCTTCGGAATTTCTTCATCTGTATTAGCTGTCAGCATGGAAGTTGTATCAATGTCATCATCATTGAATGACCTATCAAGTTGCATAGTACAACTTGAAATACCAGAAGCTGGATTCTTTAATTCCAATTCCCTTAATATAGTTGTTGCTTCCTGTATCTTTCCTTCATGGTAAATCCTTTTGATGAAATCAACAAACGAGATATCAAGCTCTGGCCCAACAAACAAATTATCAGTTCCCACAGAATTCAATCTTCTAAAATATTCAGAGTATAATCTACTGTCAGTATTAATTCCAAGAAGTAAATCCCTCTCAAGCAGTTCTTCTACAAGTTTACTTGCTTCTTCCATCCTGCCTTTACTGCAAATCCCATTAATAAGGTTGGTGTAGCAAAAGAGATTTGCTGCAATTCCTCTCCTTTCCATTTCATGAAACAGTGTCAGAGCTTCCTCGATATTGCATATTTTGCAATTCCTTTTAATCAGTGACTCAAACATAAAACCATCTGGCAGAATACTCCACTTCTCCATTTCAAAGAGAAGAGTTGATTCCTCCTCAATTTTTCCTTGCTTGCACTATCAAGAAATCAGGATATTGTAAATATTGATGTTTGGAACAAGGCCCATGGCTAACAATTTCTTCAAGAGCTCCTCTGCATCCTCTAAATAGCCTTCCTTATAGAGACCACGTATGAGCTCCTCTGCTTTGATACCAGGCTATTAATTGAACAGAGATCTTACCCCTTGGCTAATAGGTTTCTCTACTACTAAGTTGCATGCTCCTTTCATGACAGGCACCTCCAAAGGTATGAATTGTTACTCCAACACCTCCCTCAAGCCACACTTTAGGTTAGGCCTCATAGCTACGTCAGGCCTACCTGCTCTCATACCAGGCTAGGAATTGAGCATAGGACCTTAACCTTGCTGATGGACTACTCTACCACTAAGCCACATTCCCCTTTTATGATGGGCTCATTTAACAGTTTGATCTAAAGGTGTGAATTGCGACCTCCAACACTTTCATAACCCAAACCCAATTTTTTATATTCCCCCTTTTCTTCAGCAAATCACCCTAAGCCTTAATTTCACCTTCAAATGCAGACAGATTATGCTCCTAGGAACATCAAACCTTAAACAAAAGCAACACCAAGATCGAGTTAATGGCCTGGAAATCTTTGTGTGCAAATCAATTGAAATGACTTTATATTTTAACAGAAATATTCTCTCTTGAACACATAATGAGGATAATAATTACTGGTGTTGGATGGATTTCGAGTGTACTCGGGATTGTAAATGTGACAATGGAAAATTATGTCTAAATTGTTTTCTCCCTACTATAGTGGCATATCTTTATAATGTGGTTTTGTTCCACATTAACAGTCTCCTTCCTAACATACATATCCTTATCTGATTCATGCGAGGATGAAAAACCATAATTGATGTTCATAATGGTGTTTCATAAATTCATAGTAGCCCCGTGGGATTCATAAACTCAGGGCTCTTTATCACTGGAAACAAGGGAAACATTGCTCTTGCTCCATCATTGATGCTATCTATCTTTGGAAACTAACATCTCGATCCTTATGATTCAGGTATGAACATGAAGATATGAAGAAATATGTCCTCCATCTATTAGTACTTTCACATGTGTTTTCAGTACCATCCTTAAAACTAGTGTGCACACAAAATTTGGAGCATGGATTGCTCACAACAGATAATGTTATTGATGTATTACAACTAGAGAGATTATGTGATGCACCACGCTTGAATCTATTATGCATGTGCCTTATTGTGAAGATCTTCAAAACTGTTACCAAGTTAGAGGGATCGAAAGTGATGAGACAGTCCAATCCTAAGCTGGAGCAAGAGCTTCTGGAATCTGTCGTTGAGGCTGATTCTGTGAGTAGCTAAACCCAAAAATAAAAGTGGATTGAAATAGATAATTAGAAATACTTAAACTTATAGCTCTGATTAATAATTTGGGTTTCCATTTTTACATTAACAGAGAAAGTAAGAGAGGCTTCGGAAGATAGAGGAGAAGAAGATATACCTACAAATATACGATGCCATCGAAGCACTTGTTCACATATGCAGAGATGGCTGTCGAACAATAGGGCCTCATGACAAGGATTTAGATGAAAACCAAGGGCCTTGCAATTTCCCAGCTTGCAAAGGGCTCGAATCCTTAGTCCGACATTTTGCTGCCTGTAAAACTAGAGTCCCTGGTGGATGTGTACACTACAAAAGAATGTGGCAACTGCTTGAACTACATTCAAGAATGTTTTCTAAACCAGACATCTATAAGGTTCCTGTTTGCAGGTATAATCAAACATACATGTTTAAGTGCTTGTCATTACATTCTATTGGCATTTTATTCCTTAGAAAAGATTCTTATTATTGATTCATGGGGAAGCGATTGTAGATGTAACTTCTTAATAGAAGGCTCATCTGCCTAACCACCTTTGCAAGTGCCAAGATGTGTGGATGAATATTCAAATGCTGTGTGTGGTAGAAAAACATAGTTCCTGTTAAAAGTGGTGTCATTCCAATAGATGTAGCAAACCAAGTAAGAGGATATGCAATTTCTGGTCTCCTTATGACTCCTAAAATATCTGAGATTTGATTCTTGATGCTTCTCATTATAGACCTCTTCCTCCACTCTAGACCAATTATACCATTCATAGATGCACCAGTAACTGATTTGTAAAAATATGGTACATCTTGTGACTTACTCTTAATTGGGCTTGGATATTGTGCAACCTTAGCTTGCTTCATACTACAAAGGCCAAAGGAGTCCTCCCTGAAAATCAAGGAAGTCCCAATTTGAATGCTCAAAGGTAAAATAAAAATTATGAACATAGTACTTGCATCAACTTGGCTCACAAAAATCCCACCAAGTAAGTTCCCCAGGACACTCCCTGTAGCCAATGCCATCCATGCAAAGGATTGAAGCTCACCTGATGAAATACCCTGGTCCTTTTTACCACATTCTGCCACCAAAGCATCGGTGGCTACCTCCACAACTAAGGCACCAAGATTGCTAAGAAGGAGAAAGGCTGTCATAATAGCAATTGACGAACCTGCAGCTGGAATAATTGCAATTGATCCCCATGAAATCGCTTGTAATAAGCCTGGAAAGTCAACAACCAGGTATATTTTTAGGGCTATATTTTGCCAATGATTATTTTGCTAAAGAAAAATATGATATTTTATTGATATCCATGAATGACCAACAAGTGAAAGAAATACATGTGAAATAAAAATAAAAATGACGAGTTAGAGAGTATAAACCAAGAAAGTAAAACCTTAACATACAAAAAAATATCACAATTTTATGTACAGTTGCAGACATGACTGACAGCATGGAGAGCAATGTAAAGGGTGAAGAATGACTCAGTTATTATTTCAGTATTGTCACATACAGGGAAGTGCTTGACATTTCTGACAAAACTTTTCCATCTAAAACAAAGGTGTGCCATTATGAAATAAAACTAAAAAATTTAAAATGGTGATTAAGGGAGTGCACACCAAGAAGGTAAACCCTAACATAGAGAAAAATTAAAATATCACAAATTTATGTAAAGTTGCAGACATGATTGTGAAACATGGGGAGTAATGTAAAGGGTGAAGGATGATTCAGTTATTATTTCAGTATTGTCGCATACAGGGAGGTGCTTTACATTTCTAACAAAACTTTTCTGTCTAAAATAAAGGTGTGTCATTATATTGATTTAAGTGATAAGCCAGCCATCTGCACTTTTGACTAACATCTAACCTTCCCAGGCTAGTACTAAAATTCCATTGGAATTCAAACAAGGAAAATAACTGAGCCACCACCTCGCAGGAACATATGCACCAGGTACAAGCAAGGGATATGAAAGCTATGCAAATAGAGATTAAGTAGAAGGAAAACATAACACCACAATGTTTTATAGAGATAAGGTAGGGATAAGCCTTAAGCAGAATAGTCCTAAGTCCCAAACATGATCCATACCCATACAAGAGGAGATTACCCTCTCTTCAAGGCACATAGAAGTGGATTAATGATCTTTCACCATTCACCCCTTGTTTGAGATGACTTTCTTGGATCCTCTTGTACGATGTGATTTAGAGAGGGGCACCCTGGATACAAGCTTCTAAACTCTGTGAGTACTACTGAGCAAATTCATAGGACACATCCAAGTCTTAGAATACCCAATTCATCCTAAAAATAGGTTGGTTCAGAGTCTTCAGACCAGCCCAGACCTGGGCAGACTTTTCCTAATTCGATCTGACCAAGCAAACCAGGATTTGACCTCGGCAGAGTCGGCCAACTCTCACAAGGCTCAGTTAAACCAATTGAGTCTCAGTCAAACTCAGCCATGTTTGATGGGTTAACCCAGGTCAGACAATGAACCAATGGTATAAAACCCCAAAAAGGCTATTTTTCCCTCATAACCTCAAGCTAGGCCCATGGACTTTTTCTATGTATGGTGTAGTTAGTATACAATTTTGGGATTCCAAATGTGTTATTTTGCATTTCTTTGCTGGGTTGATCCTCGAGTCTTTACCGAGTCATGAGTCAAGTTTAACCCTATAGCCAAAAAGGGTCTTATGCTGAGTCCAGTATTGTGACTTTGTTCTGGAGTTGACTGTGATCTCTGAAAACGAGCTAGTTAAATCTCCCTTAAAACTTTTGGTCTAAATTGGTCAGATTTGGTTTTGGTTTTGGTTAATAAGTTTTGAGTTTTGCTGAGTTTATACTTCTTCAACTTCAGGATTGTTGAGTAGTTGTGAATCTTATGACTTTGATTAGTATTGCTATGATGATGATCGAAAATTGGCAAGTTGTGACTTTGATTGGCACTAATATGAATGATGGTTGAAATCTGGTAAATAATTAGTGCTAACTTCAAAGCCATAGTGAGAATGTGGGTGGGTGTAACAAAAAAAGACACTAAAACTACAGGAAGTTTCATAGCAAGTATTACAGGAAAGCAAGGTATTACTAGAGAAATCTTGTAAATATCCAAGACAACACTTAGGTTTTAATAAATATTTCAGAAAGAAAGCTACAAGTTAAAACCAAACCCAAAAATTAGCATTGTTGACAAACAACCCAAGGAAGAACATACTGAAAGTCTTACTGAAAGAATGAATAAAGAAAATGAAGGAAAGAAGCTGCACCGACCTCCAATGCAAATATAAGGCAAGCGGTGCATGCCTCCGATATAGACCGCATTAGAGAAAATGCCATAAACAGGTTTTGCCACCATTGGCAAGTTGACAGTATTCTGAAGGAACTGCATGGTGCCAGGGTCAAGTCTGAGATTGTCCTTCAAGTAAAAATTGAGAGCCCACCATGGGAAAATCCGGAATCCTTGAACCCAATAACCCAAACCTAAAACCATCATTAAGTCTAACCCATAACTCCTCCCCATTTTAGGAAGCCATCCTGATGATAACATATCTCTGCGCCTGCTAGCAAACTCCGTGAATTGTTGAACATGGTTTCTCTTGTTTTTATTGACTTCATCAAAGCACTCTGTTGTAGTAGAAACAACAATATGAAGCGCAGGTTTTGACCTGTAAATGTGCTCCAAATTGCTATTTTTTCCACTTAATTTGTGAAAATCCTTGATGTTGTGCTTCTTGTTGCAGCAATATGTTGTGGGGAGCCTCAGAATGTTGGATTTACAGGAGACAGATTTGGGATTGCAGCTGTTGTGGCAATGGACTGTATTCAATGGGCAGGGCATACACCATCGTCGCATTGGATTTAAAGTTGATGGTGGGTATGTCAATTACTCAATGCATGGATTCTCTCCTTGTATTGCTCTTCTATATTTGGCTTAGATTTAGATATATTACTGAGCAATATTCTTATGAACATACCATGTCTGTAATTCCATAGTAGAGGATTCTAGAAATCATTTTTATTTCCTAAGTTTGATTTTGGGTCGTTCGATCTGAGGCCTGCTGTCACCAGGTGGGAAGACTGCATGCACAAGTCCTTTGGATACAGGGATATGATTCAAGTCTATGGCTCAAGATGTCTTATGTATAGAAATAATAAACCTCAAGTGACTGTCTATGATTTAGCTTATTTAGATTAATATCTAATGAGTGTCTATGATTTATTTAAGAGTAATGTTTCACTTCTTAACATGTTTTCTTGTCATTTTATTGATATTTTAGCTTATTCAATGAAGAAGATGACGGCAGACAAGGCTTTAGTTAGTATCCGATTCACAATCATTTATTACTATGGATGGATGGGTGATTGGTCTTTCAACATCTAAAAATTCACCCCATTCCAGGTACGCAGATTGTCAGCATGTGAGACTATGGGTTCTGCTACAAAAATTTGTAGTTACAAAACAGGGACACTGACCTTGAATCAGGTTGGCCTTTCTCATTGGTTTATATCTATGGGCATGATTCCTTCTTATAGGTGTTCTGGGCTATGATAAAACATGGCATTTCCCAATTGTTATATGATTCCTCTTTTATCATGTTTATAGGATATGTTAAGTAGGAATTTGTCAACCGTCCTCAGACACAAGAGAGTCGTATTACTAGAATTGATGCTTCTTCTGCCTCAATAAGGTAAATCTTTTGTTTGTAAGTTTTTCATCATTTCTTTAATAGACTATGAAAATATTCTTGACTTAGAATTCACATTGGTTATGATTTAGTTTTTGACACCCTGTATGTGATTTCTTCTAGGTGACCAATATTAACCAATGTTCTCTTTTAATTCTTCTACCTCACCCAAACCATCTTTTGTAAAAATCTTTCTGAAACTGCATTGAGCAAACCCAAGATGAAAACAGGATTGAATGGTACTTTCCTTAGCTTTGATAAGCATGCAGTCATTTTGAATGGGCAATGCCTTCAATCCATACTTCTCGACATCCTTGCAATAATTAAGGCAATGCTTGCCATTTGACATACTCTTTACAACATTACTTCCAGGTTGATTTCCAACAAGTGTTGTTTCCTCTTTTTCCTTTTAGGTACAAAAGTATCTTGTGATGTAAGAAATCTTTTATCATGCTTCATTAGATTCATAGACTTATTCTTAGACGAACTCTTGGACTTGAGAATATACCGTTTCTTCCTTTTTAAGCAGTTTTTCCTTCTTGAAACATTAAGAGCTCTAAGTAGCGAGTGCCCCCATGCCAATGGCATGATTTTCAAAATCCTCATGTATTGCTTCCAAAGTTTCACCTTTTTACTGTATAAAAGAATCTTTGAATCCTGTTTTTGCAACGAATAACTACACTCCTCTGTCAGATTAGATAGTCTACAAGGTTAAGTTATCTTTGATGAGACTCCCAGAATTGCATTGTCTTTAGAGACTAAGGAATTTCCATTTCCAGGATTCTGAGCTATTACAAAGACGTTTCTTGAGGATGAAAGGTTAGTATAATTATTCCCCAAATTTGTCACATGGATAATCATATTAGTATGAATGGCCAAGGGGTCTTCATCAACTTGATACACATTAGTAGCACCCTGATTGATTTTTTTACCATTTGGAATTTCCTTAGCAGGAGAATATCCCTTACCATGGTCATGATTCATCATATCCCTGTTTCCCAAGTGTTTATCTGGCATTTCCTTAGCACGAGAATGTCTTTTTCCATAATCATGACTCATCATATCGTTGTTTCCCAAGTGTTTAACAATTTTGTGCCCCTCACTGGCAACAAAAATACTCAAATGTATAGAAGTCTTATGCCCATTATTAGTATGATCCAACATACAGAAATTACTCATAGGTACATCACTTTGCGGCCCATTGGTAGCAGCACCTTGTGTGGCTATACTTCCACTTTTCATCCCATCTGAGTTCCATGTAGAGGGAATATTTGACAAAGATCCAATGCTAATAGGTTTCTCACCAACAGAAGAAGGAATCCTAGTATTTTGCCTTACTTTTGCAACTTCCAAAGAATAATTCATGTCTAAAAGTGTTTCATTTCTAGATATTGAATCCTTTGCTTCTAAAATTGTTGTGTTGTTAGAGTTCAAACAACGTGGTCCTTTTGAAATAGAACCGATTGAAGAAGGAAGAGATTGATTTTCCTTTAGAAGGAGAGAGAAACTGGGAAATTTTTAAATCTCTTGATACTTACCAGAATGATAAAGAGAGTTAGAAATAGTTATTTGTTTCTTGTATACTGTGCCCTTCTAGGAAGAGCCTTGAAGGTAGTTGTTTTTTGCTTGAAGTTTTTTTACTGTACTATTCTTTGCACATTTGCAATCCAAAGAATTCATTCCACAAATAATTAGAAACGATATGTTTCTTTCTCTAGTTATGTTATAATAGTTTCTATCTCTTGTAGGCAATAGCCCCATGGGAATTGGCACTGCAGACCAGTCTAAGTATGAACATGTCACAACTATAGAATGTGGATAGTGAAGGACTTGGTGGTTATGGTTGGGTTGGACACTTTCTTGTGATTTCTGAGCTCCAAAAACAAGTGTTCAGTTTATGAGAGGCCTTAAATCTCCTGCCTTGCAATGCATCAACAAATTTAGATGAGGTATATTAGTGATCTCCTATGTCAAACAATATAAATTGGTAGTGTTGGTCTCTAGATATTTTGAAGCTATGATTGCTTGGACTTGGCTTGAGAATTTGTTGCAGTAGTGTAATTTTGTTTTTCATCTTGATTAGAAGAGTTGTAAGTTGTTTCCACTAAAAATATATATTGGTTTTTATTATAACACCTGTTAACATGTTTATTGTAGCTATTATTGAGTGCCACGGAAGCACTCCATAAAAGACGATTCTTCTTTTCAGTTCACCTTCTCTTCTTCCAACAAGGCCAGCTCATCAAGCGACTTCCCCTAAGGTTTCATTTCCCTCTTCTCTTTTGATTTATGTTTATTGCATGTTTGGGAAAGTAAGTTTATACAGATTTTCTCACATACACAAGTCATACATTTTACTTTTTTGTTGCACAAGCATTTTCAACTTGTGTTTGAGTGCATTTGTTACACTTTTGCACCAAATCATACATAGCATAATGGCGACTCCACAGGTAAAGAAATCTATTATTTATTCTTTTGGGCGTTGGATTTGAGACTTTCTTAAATCATTCATCAATTTCCATAGTTTTCATGTCATTCATTAACCACATCACATATAGGGGTGAACTCCATCACAGATTGCACTATGTATACAGGTTTCTACCTGTGCAGTCGAGCATAATTGTTTTGTGGATTCGTTGATTATATTTCCTGTTGAAATCCATTTCCTGGTTTAGAGCTGAGTTTTACTTTTCTTAGGTACTAAATAGTTGCAAATTTAGCCATTCAAGTTTAATTTTAACCAATTCTTAAATTGAATTTGTTAGATTAGATTTTCCTGTTTTGCACATGATCTTGGTTATTGTTGTTAGTTGTTGAACAAGATAAATAATTTGCTTCATTGTTTTTCTAATTTACAGTTCATTGTTTTTCTAATTTACAGTTCATTGTTTTTCTATTTTACAAGTGATTATTTTTTATTGGATTTTGTAGGAGTGATCTTAACTTATAAGTGGTCCATTGAGTATGAAGAGCTCGCTACTGAGGATTTGCCATTCCGTATGAAGAGCCTGATGTTGAGACTTTCAAGCTGCTAAGTGTGGTTTTGAAGCTGCTGACGTGGGATTTAAGTATGGTTTTGAAGCTGTTGATGTGGGATCTAAGTATGGTTTTGCAACCAAGTGCAAGTATGATGGTTTAGCCATTGTAATATTTTGAAAAGTGATGGCTTTCCCATAAAGTTATATGAAAATTAATGTGTGTTTTTGAGAAAACTCATATTTATTGTAATACTTTTGACATTTCATATAATATAATTTGTGGTTTAAAACTTATATATATGGTTGTACTTTATATTATGTATCAATGTTGTTATTATTAACTAATTAATGTGACATTACATGATTTACATGTGTATTAGATTTTATTTACAAGTGTTGTAATTAATTATAATGTGACTGCATAATTCGCATGTGTATTAGATGAGAATAAATGTATGATTATTTTTTTAATTTAAACATAATATCATATTAAAAATTTATATTAATTAATAATGGACACCATTCAAACTACTAAAATATAATGACCATAGATAAAGTGACTAAAAATGACTAAATTAGTGACCAATAAATGAGATTAATGACCAAAATTCGCAAATAAAATGACCAATAATTGAGAGATACGTGACCAAACAATGAGATACAAATGACCAGAAAAATGACCAAAATTCGCATATCAATGACCAAAAATATGTTTTGGTGGCTAATTTATGGTATTTTATTACGCGACCAAATTTGGTCATATTCTAGCTTGTCATGTGGTCATTAATTTGGTCACAAATGTGATCATATATTTGGTCATTGATTCAAATATATGACCAAATTAATGACCAACCGACAAGCTATAAATGACTAAAATAAAAATGACCAATTTTGGTCATGTAATAAAAGACCGCAAATTAGCCACCAGCAATCGCCAAACCAAAAGTGGCCATTGATATGCGGATTTTGGTCATTTTTTGGTCACTAATCTCTCATTTTCCACTAGTTCTAGCATCAAATCCCCAACAACAAGTTTGGAGAAGACTTGCAGTACTTGATTTGTCACACCAAAATTGATGAGACCAGCTACAAGCATGACTAAAGGACATTGGAACTTAAAATTTGAACCAAATAATATCAGATCATATCCAAATAAGATCATATCAGATACAAATAATTTCATATCATATCCAAAATTTTGGTCCACCGAGATGGTAGATGCACAGTTTTCTCCTTCTTCAAAATTATGAGTATTGGTCCATTCAATCCTACAGGAATTTGCTGGAATCTCTAGATCAATAATAGATAATGGATCACTCCTAATATCTGATATTTTTTCCAAAATGTCCAAAGTATTACTTATCATCACACCATCAGAAACATTAGAGGGAGATAAATTGAATTCCTCTTCACTTTCTGAAGCAATTACTGGCAAATTTTGCAAATAATTTAAAGGCTAATCACTAGAGAATGTTTGTATAGAAGTGCAACAGATTTTTTATTCAATATTAGAGATTCAAATTTCTTCTTTTGGATCAGCAATATGAGAACATGATATTTCATATATCTCATAGACTTCCGGAGCAATAGGAGAAGGATTCACTGCAAGGAGACTTTCTTTAATTCGAATTGACTGTGTGGAAGATTCTACTTCTTCTTCATCTTGAACGACTTAATCAGAGAGAGTAGAGGCCAATAATTTTGAATAAATAACTCTTATGGTGTTGGGTGTGATCTCCAAATGTCTATTATGATCCTCATTGTGCTTTCCAAAGGTTCTATCCAATTTTTTCCAGAGATCCTTTGGGTATATAGCAGAAGAAATAAGATAGATAAAGCTTGGAGAAAGGGATAGATATATTGTTCCAAAATCTCTATCATGATGATTTACCTAGTAATTTTCATCCTCATAAGACTCTTTACCAATTCCAATAGACACCTCATATATATCTTGTCTCTTTCGATATGAAATCATCTTCATCTTCCACTCTGAATATCTTGTGGATGGAGTAAGAAGAGGAACTGATAATTTTGAATCCATATGAATTCGAACCTGCAATTACACAAAAAAACCAAAGGCCAAACAACCTGAACTTTTGGAGTTTGCATCACACCTAGAGTAGTCAATCAAGAAAGCTTTATCAACAAGGTTGGGATTCCAGGAATTATGTGGTAAACTCTCCACTTCTTGTGCAGAGATGGAATGTTTTGAGTTTTTTTTTCTAAAATTGCTTCATAGATCCAGCACAAAATCTGTAGAAGAATAATTTCATTGTCCTTCTAAGGATATGATACCATATTAAAATTGAGCTCATAGGAATCTATGGGCAAGATAAAACTTACAAAAGATTCCACAAACAACTTTACTCATAATATGATATGAAACGGTGAAAAATGAGTTGCAACTGTATATGCTTTCATTAATAAAAAAGTAAATGGATAATTGTTACAATGCAATATGCTGGCATTAATAGGTAGACAATTCAAATCCATGAGAGGAAATTCAAATTGATTAACTCAATCTGACTGCATGGATAACTGGACATGTCAAAATCACTATTGGAGCTTACATAGTTATCTCCATTTACCTAATTCAGTCTCTCAATAAGTTATAATCAGTTAAACTAGTCTAACTGTTGCAATAGGTGAGAAAATTTTCCTTCCTAGATGCATCCATGCAAAGAATGGAACTAACTGAATTGGAGTACATCAAACTGAATGTAACTGAATCATAACTAGGCTTGACTAGTCACCAATTTCCAACAACTGAAGGAGGTTGGTGTCGACACTCCTAGTGGCTACTAAATTGTATGGATTGGTATAGGAGGTGCCTAAATTGATGCATGCAAGTGCAAATAGTGGAAGTTAGCCTCAAGTTTTGTTCTCCACAATCTAGTTATTGGTACATGTGGCCCCATTAGGACAAGTGGAACCAATAATGACTAAATGACTCCTAAGTTAGGAAAACTTGAATAGTTTGGACAAGGGAGGAATATAATCCTAACACATCCAAACTCTCTTGACATTTCTCATTCAACTAGAACTTGACATCTTTCTTTAACAATTTTTCCTTAGGGGTTGTAACCTCTGCATATGGTCTGATGAAATTCCTATAATATCTCGCATGTCCCAAGGTAGTTCTCAACTATTTCACTACCGAGCGTGGTGGTAGGTCGACAATAATTGAAATATTTGTAGGATCCATAAGTATTCCATCTCGAAAAAACCACATGACCCAGCAATATTCCAAAAGGGGAACAAAAAATGCACTTCTTTAAATTAAGGAAAATTTGGAATTGTCAACACCAGTCGAGCATCATTATGAGACTCTCAATGTGATATTTTAAATTGTATGGATTTGTATAGGAGGTGCCCAAATTGATGCATGCGAGTGCAGTTAGTGGAAGTTAGCCTCAATTTTTGTTCCCCACACTCTAGTGATTGGTACATGTCGCCCCATTAAGACAACTGGACCCAATAATGACTAAATGACTCCTAAGTTAGGCAAACTTGAATAGTTTGGACAAGGGAGGAATATTATCCTAAAATATCCAAACTCTCTTGACATTGCTCATTCAACTAGAACTTGACATCTTTCTTGAACAATTTTTCCTTAGGGGTTGTAACCTCTGAATATGCTCTGATGAAATTCCTATAATATCTCGTATGTACCAAGGTAGTTCTCAACTATTTCACTATGGAGTGTGGTGGTAGGTCAACAATAATTGAAATATTTGTAGGATCCATAAGTGTCTAAATATTTGTTAGGATATTTAAACACTTAGGAGTTAGTTAAGATCAACTTGTGTAATATATACATTAGGTAAAAGTGTGTTTCTTTAGTATGCATTAGTATGAATTTGTAAATATTCTAATTCGATGGTCATGATATGTTTTAGACATAGAGTGATCCGACGATTCAACTTCTCTTACATCATACCTCCCATTGATCCGTGGCTTAACACCCGATTGGTCTGTTATCCAACTTTTTGTACCATAAGTTGGGTTACCTGAGGAGCCGCCAGTGGACAGACTTGTTCAAAGTCTGATTCCAGTGTATCAGTCGATCCGTCTGCTTGTCTAGCTAATATTGGCTAGTCACTTTTTTATTTGAATAATTTTGACCATGGCCCCATGGGGTTTGTAATAAAATGTGCTAGTAGGATATTTTTTAGTGGTTCGGTCTCCTGAGACATAGAATCTCAAATAGGGTATTCTAGGGAGTTTTTCTCCCATGACAATTATTCTCTACCTTCAGCCTAGTATAATTGACGAGGTTTTCTCCCACTTCCTCCAAAGCTGGAATGCCCGATGTTGAATTCTAGGCCTTGGGGCGTTATTAGAGCCCAAGTGAGTGTTATAAGCCTACTAGAAATTATTTAGATAGATAATGGTCATGTCCTAAGTCATCTAGACACATAAAAAAAAATTGAACAAATATTTTTCGAATAGTAAAAAATTACTTTTTAATTTTTAATTACTTTTCGTAAGTTTTTTGGGTTAATTTTTCCATTAATTAAATGGAAAAACCCTGTTTGTGGTAAATAAGTCATCTGGAATCAGAATTCAGTGATTGAAGGCTCTAACCTTAAGCCAAAAATCATTCTTAATCAGCCATTTAGTCAGAACCAACTTTCAGATCAGCAATCAGACACATAATGCCTTTTTACTCAAAAGAGTCAATTTTGAGTAAAAAAATGATTTTGAGTAAAAAAATGATTTTTATTAAAAAAATGATTATTTTGGAGAAAACTAAAACTCTCCAAATTAATCTAAATTCAATAAAATAGAATATTAAATGACATCTCATGGAACACTTATGATGATTGGATTTATCATAACTCAGCTTCAATCATCATTAAGAGAGCAATTAATTTATTATCAGTTATCAGACATGTCATCAGTTATTAGACTCTCTCCCTCTTCTATCAATCCCCTTCTTTACCTGTTATTCCAAGAAGCAAGAATACATCATCATTGTAAAAAACTAATAAAAAGGGCTACTGGGAGCAAGTCTCCTTTCTTTTATACTTCCCCTATTTGGGGGAAGAGTGTTGTGTCATTTTTACATGATTCTTTAGTGTAGTTTCCTTTAAGCAATTAGTTTAGTTCTTTTCTTAGTCTTGGTTTCCATTTTTTGCTAATTACTAGCTGTTCCTTAGCACAAACACTAATTGCTAGATTTATTATTGCATTTTGGTATCTTGATATAATTTTCAAATCATAAAAAGAACCAAAATCTCTTGAATCTCACCGTAAGGTGGATCAAGAGTGCTCTCTATCGGAGAGTTTAATCAACCACTTGAATCTTAATTTTTGTTCTTGTTTAATCAATTAATTATTTAAGACTCTTGAACTTGCAAAAACACAAGTCAAGAGCACTCTCTATCGGAGAGCATCCTAGGTTTGCACAATCCCTACATTAGCTGCATATAGATTAGCTAAGTCTCTTGAACCACTGTCATAGGACATGGTCAAGAGCGTTCTCTGTCGGAGAGTCTAATTAATTGTTTCAATGAAATCTTCAACACACACACCCCTTTAATTAATTAACTCCCTTCCCTCCTTGCTAGAGTATGCTCTGACCGATCCTAGATCGGAATACCGAGAAACGACATTGGATCTTTAAACCCTACAAGAGTAATTTAATAACCCTTAAACACCCTTAACCAATGCAACGACATTGTAGGGATCCTTCCAAATTACTTCCTATTAGAGGCGCCAAAACCTCCCGCTGTCTTAGATTCCCGGCTAGCTAGTCACTTGACAATATCAGCCTGGGATACTGGGCGGGCCCGGCATGTCTTAAACGGAGGAAAATTAGAAGAGTCTCCCGGATTTGACAAACCTTCGTTGACACCCTAATCAAGAGAATATTTTAAAATTATTAAAATCTACCAAAAGCACTTGCAAAACCTAATATTAACTAGCTTAATTCCTAGACTTTATTTCACGCATTTATTTGACTCCATAAGGCACTAGTCCTTCATTATAATTGAGTAATCTTCTATCTTAATAAACTGTCTATGGTTTATTTTTGCTGATTATATATGAATGCTTAAGTTACAAGTCTAGAATATTTGCTTATCTTTCAGTCTCTTGATAGCAACGTGGATTGCTCTGATTTACATGTCACATTCATAAACTTAATCATTTATAATCACAAGTAACTCTTAAACAACACCCATCTGCATCCAAAACACCTTAAAACTTAACTTAAACATTGATCCATAGAAAACTTTTTGTTAGGGACTACCCCCCTTGGCTTCATTAGGAGTTAGCCTAAATGGAGGAGCTAGGAGTAGGTGACAGTACCTAGCTCTGTGCTTGCCCCCAAGGTCACACCTCTCCCACTTTTTTGAGTGAGAAGACAACTTTTAGAATATTTCTGCTGCTGGTGTGCAATCGACGGACAACATCTTTTGGCGCCGTTTCCGGGGACAAACCTTTTTGTTCCTGGACGACCTTTGCTTCTTTTAGTTTTTTACCTTGTTTTCCCCTTTTTTGGTAGATTTTTACTCCAATCACTCTCTGAAATTAGACTTAAGTCCACCTGGTGACTCTACTGTCAGTTAACACCTCAAGGTATTCTACTAGAAGAAACTCTGTAGGTTTGGTTTATTTCATCCCTGACCCCAAAAAGGTCTTAAGGAGGAGATTAAACAAACTATCTTCTCACAGGATCCTTGCAGAACTTGGATCTGAGTCTGTTTCAGACATCCTTATTTTATTTCCAAAAAACTTAGAAAATTTGCAAAATAATAATTGTTTCCTTAATCCAATGGGTGAGTTTTTTACTCAACTTAACTTTGCTCAGATAGCAGGTCATCCTCATGATATCCTTAACAAGGCTATTGACAAGCTTACAACATATAATGGCACTGATGCCTCCCTCTCTGCTGAGCAGCATATCAGGAATTTCACTAGACACTGTGGTGCCCATGTCAGGGGTATTAATAGGCATGAAGATGTTTACATGACCTTGTTTTCCTTGTCTTTGGATGGCAAGGCTAGAAACTAGTACGATAATTTGCCGAAGAATTCTTTCGCCACCTTAGTAGACTTCAAGGATGCTTTCCTTGGAAAGTTTGGCAGCAGAAAGGAGCCTAGACATCTAGTAGCATCTTTGACCAGCATAAAGAATTCTAATATAGAAAACATGGATGAATTTAATGATAGGTTCACAGAGTTATCAAATTCCATCCCTGCTACTTATGCTCCTCCTGTAGCTTCCACTTTGGATTATGACATTGAAGCATTAAGTGGAAAGATCTAGTATCAAATTAGAGACAAGGAGTCGATCACATTACTTTAGGCTCAGAATTTGGTGATTAAAATTGATAAGAATATGCAGTCATGTGGTGAATATAACCTCCAGGGTTATTCAAGGTCTTCAACTCCTTTGAAAATTAGTGAACCTAAAGACAAGGATCCTTTAGCAGCTATGAAGGATTCCTACGAAAAACAAATGATTGAAATGAAAAGGGAGATGAAGAAAAATATGGAGGAATCCAAACAAAAACACTTAGTACAATTGAAGGAGATTCAAAATAGGGTGATTACAATGGAAAGAACTCAACCTCCGCCACCTCCTAGAGCTTTCCCTACAAAACCAACATGGTAGAGAAAGAACCCCAACAATGAGTAGAGGCCTTCACATCAGCTAGAGGCCACTAATGTGGTTGAAACTTACACGCCATTTTGTAGGGCATGTGAAGACCTTCATGAAGAATATTCCTGCTATTACGCATGCTATATTTAGGAGCATGGTTTTCCAAAGGGTTGTGGTCCTAAAGCATCATCAAGTAAGCCTGAGTACATAAACTATGTAGATGACATGCATGATATTTCTGGAGAAATTTGGAGAGAGACAAATCAGTATTGAAGAGAGCTTGAGTACATTAACACAGTTGGACAACTCCATCCTGTCACCAAAAAAACCCCGTGTCAAATAAAATATTTTAGTCAACAATTTGATAACCTCACTGAAAAATTTAGCACTAATCCTATTAATGAGCATAATGATGATAGTTTGGAAGGTTTACTACCTTGTGACATTTTTTCTGAAGAAGATGACTATGATCATGAGGAGGGATATAGCCAAGAATGTGATACAAGTGAGGAAGAACTCCTTTCTTCTGAGATGGATGACAATTATGAAACTTTAATTGAAAATCCAATCTTAGAAGTTTGATGTGATGAGAGTCCTCCATGCTCTCCACTGGATGACAAATATTTGGAAAGTTGGGTCCCATGTGATATCTTTGAAACCCAACTTTTTGAAGAAGATTGTTTTGAGCGGAATGAGGAGTGTAGCCAAGGACTTGATACCAATGATGAAGCATCTCTCATATTTGACATAGATGGCAATGATAATTATTGGACTTTTATTGAAAATCCAACCTATGATACTTTTGAAAATATTTTTGAGAATCTCATCTATGATGTGTTCAGAAATGGGAGTTGTTATTTTGAGACTTATGTAAGTTTTAAAGAGGAGCAGTCAGAGTTTTCATATGATCAGTCAGAATTGTATTTGAGTATCCATAATAAGGATTTGAAAAAGCATTGCAGTGAAGAATCAGATGGGATGAAACTAGTTGAATTTTTTTCTCAACCATCGTCTTCACATATAGATGTTCCTTAGGTTTTGGTGTAGCTTGGGGCTTATACAATGAGTTATTATTTGATAAGCCTTGATGATCGGCATGATGGAGTAGTCAACCTGTCGCAACATCCCAATTTGTATATCAACGTTATCCATTCATGGATAGAAGCAGCCTGTGCAAGCACCTACCAATTTGGGAGGAAGTTTGACGACATTATTCATGCCTATGATTCCCCATCTAGCTCGCCCATTCTGGATCATCACGTAGGTTTGAATTTTCTGGAAATTGTGTCCTTACTTTGGCTGGTAACCAAAGACAAGGCAAAACATTTTTACATTACTAAAATGCTCAGGTGGCTACATTGGATCTATGATTACACCTAACCTTTTGTGTATCATGCTTATAGTAGGAAAATAAGCTCCTTAAAGTGAGCATTTACTTTAGCATTTTTCTTTATTTACTTAAACATAAATAAAATTTTCAGTGAAATTTTTTCTTTGAATAAAGCAACGTTTGGATCATTGGCTCTTTTTCATGAAACTTATGCTACTAAGGTTTTCTTGTCAAGTTGAGATGTTTTTACAGGATATGGAAACCAGAGATTTTGGGGTTCTCATATGCTCTCCTTGCATAAGAGACTACATCAAGCACACGTCCCATAGTTGGAGCCAGATGTTATCCAACTTTTTGTACCATAAGTTGAGTTACCTGAGGAGCCGTCGGTTGACAGACTTGTTCAAAGTCTGATTCTAGTGTATCAGTCGATCCGTCTACTTGTCTAGCCAATATTGGCTAGTCACTTTTTTATTTGAATAATTTTGACAATGGCCCTGCAGGGTTTGTAATAAAATGTGCTAGTATTATATTTTTGAGTGGCTCGGTCTCCTGAGACATAGAATCTCAAATAGGGTATTCCGGGAAGTTTTTTGCCCCTGACAATTATGCTCTTCCTTCAGCCGAGTATAATTGACGAGGTTTTCTTCCGCTTCCTCCAAAGCTGGAATGCCCGATGTTGAATTTTAAGCCTTGGGGGGTTATTAGAGCCCAACTGAGTGTTATAAACCTACTAGACATTATTTAGATAGATCATGGTCATGGCCTAAGTCATTTGGACACATAATTTTTTTCGAAAAAATCTTTTTCAAACAAGGAAAATTTATTTTTTAATTTTTTAATTTTTAATTACTTTTTGTAAGTTTTTTGGGTTAATTTTTCCACTAATTAAATGGAAAAAACCCGTTCGTGGTAAATAAGTCATCCAGACTCAGAATTTAGTGATTGAAGGCTCTAACCTTAAGCCAAAAATCATTCTTGATCAGCCAGCTAGTCAGAACCAACTTTCAGATCAGCAATCAGACACATATTGCCTTTTTACTCAAAAAAGTCAATTTTGAGTAAAAAAAAGGATTTTTCTTAAAAAATGATTTTTCTTAAAAAATGATTTTTATTAAAAAAAATGATTATTTTGGAGAAAACTAAAACTCTCCAAATTAATCCAAATTCAGTAAAATAAAAGGCTAAATGACATCTCATGGAACACTTATGATGATTAGAGTTATCATAACTCAGCTTCAGTCATCATTAAGAGAGCAATTAATTTATTATCAGTTATTAGACATGTCATCTCCAGCTAAAGATGAGATGGAGAGCTCTCATTGGTCCAGTGATTTGATCGAGGTGAAGACTAAAGCTTACACCATCAGTAGGCTTCCCAGACCTAACAAAGTAGGTTTCCAGTCCTAGCAGGCATCTTTCCCATGCAACAGGGTTGATTTTTTGGTTTTAGGGTTTTAACACTCTCTCATTGTACAAATAGAGGCTCCTTTAGCTCTATTCGAATGGATCTTTATGCAAAGAACCTCTGGTGAATTACTGTAATGCTTGTTGCTTTTGCAACCGTATAATAAATTTTAAGGCTTTGGAGGCATACATGGTGTGTGAATGTGGATGAACAATTAGCGAATGAGGTGAAATGTTTCAATTTTTGTCTTTTATTGCTTAGGATTGGATAATAGCTCATGCTTTAGAAGGATTCTATAAGCACGTAAGATTTATTATTTGATGTTACAATTTGATATTTTATGGTTTTGTTTCTATGAATTAAAGTAGCACCAATTATTCAGTTGTATGACATGCTCTTTACATTTTTATTTACCAAACATACATGATCTAATCCATTGTTTTGCAAGCATTGAGTTGAAGTTGTGCAGGTCATCTCATTGAAGCGAGTAGGATTTTGAGCTCAGGTGCATCCTCTCCTCTTGAAGCCAAGGAAACTTTCAAATTTTCAAGATTCAAGAGAATCCAAACCCCATCAAAGTACCACAGGTTTGAGTGTTTCTTTCATATTGTTCATCTCTCAAATTCTTATAAAATATTTATTTTCTTGGGATTAGGGCACGTTTTGGATAAAGTGAACATTCATTCACATAGCCTTTTTTCCCGGTTGGCTTCCATGTTTACGTTTTGCAGCCATCCCTTCCCTTAGTTTTATGTCCACGTTTCTCCACTTTTCACCCTTTTGGACAGCCCTCTTTTGCCTCCTTTTTCCACCTTTTGCAACCCATTTCCATCCTCTTTTTTGGGCCATATTTTGGGCTGTACTTTCATCCTTTTTGGCCTCTTATTTGCAGCCTTTTCTATCCTTTTTTTTGCTGTCCACTTGTCCACATTTTCACCCTTTTGGACAGCCCTCTCTTGCCTATTTGTTTCCACTTTTTACAACCCCTTTCCATCCTCTTCTTCAACCATCTTTGGGGATGTACTTTCATCTTTTTTTACCCTCATTTGCAGCCCTCTTTATCCCTTAGTTACCATCCTTCTTTGACTTGCCTTTTGTCCTCTTTTCACTCCCTTCCCCCCTCTCTTGCCTTGCCTTTCTATTTCCTCTTCTCTCTCTTCTTTTCGGTAAGTTTGGGTAGTTGTTTTTATCTAGTTTGTAGATTTATTTTCAAGTTATTTTTTATCAACTAATCCTATAACAAATGTATGTCTAGAGCTCTTAGTTTCAGGCAGGTGAAGGAGATCCCAAAGGCCACAAGCAAGCAAGGAGTGCAAAAGAACAAAAAGACTCTCTCCCTCTTCTCTCAATCCCCTTCTTTACCTGTTCTTCCAAGAAGCAAGAATACATCATCATTGTAAAAAACTAATAAAAAGGGCTACTGGGAGCAAGTCTCCTTTCTTTTATACTTCCCCTATTTGGGGGAAGAGTGTTGTGTCATTTTTTCATGATTCTTTAGTGTAGTTTCCTTTAAGCAATTAGTTTAGTTCTTTGCTTAGTCTTAGTTTCCATTTTTTGATAATTACTAGTTGTTCCTTAGCATAAACACTAATTTCTAGATTTATTATTGCATTTTGGTATCTTGTTATATAATTGTCAAACCATAAAAAGAACCAAAATATCTTGAATCTCACCGTAAGGTGGATCAAGAGTGCTCTCTGTCGGAGAGTTTAATCAACCACTTTCATCTTAATTGTTGTGCTTGTTTAATCACTTAATTATTTAAGACTCTTGAACTTGCAAAAACACAAGTCAAGAGCACTCTCTATTGGAGAGCATCATAGGTTTGCACAATCCCTACATTAACTGCATATAGATTGGCTAAGTCTCTTGAACCACTATCATAAGACATGGTCAAGAGAGCTCTCTGTCGGAGAGTATAATTAATTGTTTTAATAAAATCTTCAACACACATACCCCTTTAATTAATTAACTCCCTTCCCTCCTTGCCGGAGTATGCTCTGACCGATCCTAGATCGGAATACCCAGAAATGGCATTGGATATTTAAACCCTACAAGAGTAATTTAATAACCCTTAAACACCCTTAACCAATGCACCGATGTTGTAGGGATCCTTCCTACGTACTTCCTATTAGAGGCGTCAGAACCTCCCGTTGTCTTAGATTCTTGGCTAGCTGGTCACTTGACAATATCAGCCTGGGATACTAAGCGGGCCGAACATGTCTTAAACGGAGGAAAATTAGAAGAGTCTCCCAGCTTTGAAAAACCTTTGTTGACACCCTAATCAAGAGAATATTTTAAAAATCTTAAAATATACCAAGAGCACTTGCAAAACCTAATATTCACTAGCTTAATTCCTAGACTTTATTTCACGCATTTATTTGACTCCATAAGGCACTAGTCTTTCGTTATAATTGAGTAATCTTCTATCTTGATCAACTGTCTATGGTTTATTTTTTGCTGATTATATCTGAATGCTTAAGTTACAAGTCTGGAATATTTGCTTATCTTTCAGTCTCTTGCTAGCAACGTGGATTGCTCTGATTTACGTGTCACATTCATAAAATTAATCATTTCTAATCACAAGTAACTCCTAAATAACACCCATCCACATCCAAAACACCTTAAAACTTAACTTAAACATTGAGCCATAGAAAACTCTTTGTTAGGGACTACCCCCTTGTCTTCGTTACAAGTTAGCCTAAACGGAGGAGCTAGGAGTAGGTGATAGTACCTAGCTCTGTGCTTGTCCCCAAGGTCACACCTCTCCCACTTTTTCAAGTGAGGAGACAACTTTCGGAATATTTCTGCTACTAGTGTGTAATCAGCAAAAAACATGGTCTATGATCTCTGTTTAAAAATCATAGAGGGTCCTTGTCTAGTTGATCGATTATGAGAAGCTCATGTAAATTTCTTTCTTTTGCATAATAAATTGCTCCAAGTAGCTATTTGGCTAGGGCCTTGGAATGTTTCCCTCTTGAGGGTTTTAACCACGTGACAAACATCAATGTGTTGATCTATGGTCTATTTATGTGAATAGGTTTCTCAAGGTGTTTGA
Source organism: Pseudotsuga menziesii (assembly GCA_001517045.1). Taxonomy (NCBI): domain Eukaryota; kingdom Viridiplantae; phylum Streptophyta; class Pinopsida; order Pinales; family Pinaceae; genus Pseudotsuga; species Pseudotsuga menziesii. The sequence goes on along the minus strand of LPNX010527072.1, from coordinate 113,101 downwards.
TCATTTGGGAGTACCCTGTGTACCCGAACATGGTATCAGAGCGTTTATGAAGAGCCACTTTCGGTTGTGATCAAGATCTAGAACTGGTGTTGCCGAAACTTTGAAAAGGTTTCTGTTTCTATATTTTTTGTGCATTTGTGGCCTATGGGAGTTGTTCCATTGCATCTAGAGCATCGTTTCCATTGGGAAATAGTTTTTGTTTCATCGAAAATTGTTTCTATTTGTTCCAGAAACACCCATTTCGGCAAATCTGAAGGTTTAATGCTACAGTGACGGATTTGTTTTATTTTTTTTTAAATCTCTCATATTTTATGAGTTTTATTACTAGATCTTTACTGTTTTAGTCTCAGACTGTTGCCTTCCCTGGCTGCGTATGCTCTTTGTCGTGCACCTTGCGCGATCGCAACGAATCAGAAACAGAAAGGGAAAGTTTTGTTTCTTATCTTATCAGCTACGTATGCTCTTTGCCGTTCACCTTGTGTCATCATGACAAATCAGAAACAACGAGAAAACTTGAAAACGTAGACTTTCCGGGTAAGCTAACCAAGATCTAACCCTTTTGTGTGGAAAAGTTTTTTTTGTTTTTCTTTTTCTCTTTTTTTGTGATTTGCATGAAAAAAGGCAAGCACGGAGAATGAGAGAGAAGAGTAAAAAAACAGCTCTCTTCCTCTTTCCATTCTTTTACGTACCTTTTAAACTTAGCTCACTTGGTCCAAAATTGCTTTATTTCTTAATAGGTCTTGAGTTCAAGCCTTATTAAGCTACTTTTTAGTGCATGCAATTTCTATTTTCAAGTTACTTTATTGTAAAAGTGCATCTCACATAAATAAAATAAAATAAAAAGTGAGTCACTTAAGTCTTTTAATTTATTGTCGCACTGTTTAAAAGTAACATTATTGTAAAAGTGAACATCACTTATTCTACAAAAAGTGATTCACTTAAAAGCAACTTTATTGTAAAGTGATTGTCAAAGTTTGATCTTGGAAAGAGGGGGGTTCTTTTTTTTAGTTGGAAAGTTAATAACTCTCACGTCACTATTGGAGACATCTTCAACATTTTATTTGATCAAGCATAACTTCATCATCCAAAATCAGTTTTCAGTGCCGTTTTTTTTTAAACCGCATATTTTTTTCGAGCTCTTTGCAACCAGATAGTTAGTTTTTTTTTTCAGCCATTATTTTACAGTATGGCGGCCCCTTGTGATATCATACTTACAAGTTCTAACTATTTCTCATGTAAATCTCGTATGGAGGATGTTCTATGAAGTAGGGGACTTTTCAGGATAACCTCAGGGAAAGAAACAGAACCCACTAATGATGATAAGAAAATTAAATGGGAAAATAGATGTGACGAATCTCATGGATTGATTGGGATGTCAATCTCTACTGATTTGCAACTCCACATATCTGGAATTAATGAACCTGATAAAGCTTGGGAAAGTTGGAATTTGTGTTTGGTAAAAACAATGATATTCGGGGTCATCAACTTGAGAATGAGTTGATTTCCTTGAATCCAAATGATTTTTCATGCATTCAAGACTATTTATCTAAGTATAAAACTCTTAGACTCTTATGTGTAGAATGCAAGATTAAAAAAGAAGACAAACAATGTATTTATCATATTCTTTCCAAACTTGAACCTGCATATTCTGTTTTTGTATCTACATTCTACTCCATGAAAGAATGCTTGACTGCAGCTAGCTATCAAGAGCCTAGTCTTGAATCCTTTTGTGATTCATTAATTAGAGAGAAAGATAATCTCATTCATCTTGGAATAATTAACTATGCAAATACATCTGGGAAAGCCTTAGTGTCCCAACAGAAAGAAAAGTCCAAGCCTCCCAAGAAACAAAATTTTTGCAATAATAAGCCAAACAACAAGGGTCCCAAACCCTCTTAGTGAGATCCTTCTTTAAAAAATGACAAAGGATCCAAGCAAAAAGGGAAAAAGACTGAACGTCATTGCAATTTTTGTGGGAAAGATAATCATGATGATTCTAAGTGTTTCAAGAAGATGGTAGCCTTGGAAGTAGCAATGAAGAAGCACCACATCAGCATAGATTCATTTTCAGAATCTAACTCTCATGGACATGCACTTTGTGCTTCTGGTTACTCTTATACTACATATTTTTCTTCTACTTCAAATGAATGGCTCATTGATTCTGGAGCATCTTATCATATGGCTAAGGATCAAGCCATATTTTCTGCTATGCATGAATGTAACACCAAACAAATATTTGTTGGTGATGATAGATCTCTAAGTGTTGTAGGATTTGGAACAATTCTAGTAGAAAATGGTCATTTCAGTGATGTACTATGTGTTGGAAACATTTCCTACAATTTGTTATCAGTCTATCAAATTACTCATTTAGGTGAAGGTAAAATTGTGGCGTTTACACCTCACCAAGTTGTAATCAAGGATTTTAAAAATCCTCAAAATGTCCTTGCTACTAGAACTATTGATGATATTACTAGGTTGTACAAATTTAACAACTTTGGCTCATCACCTTTTCCTTCAGTTTTTGTTGCTCATAGTGATAACTTGAGCAAACTTTGGCATGAGCAATTTGGTCACTTAAATTATCGCTCATTGCAACAACTATGTAAAGACAATATGGTGACTGGTCTTCCGATGGTATCTTGCAAGGATGGTGTTTGTTCCGGTTGTGTACTCAGAAAACATCATCGGGACAGTTTTGACAAACGTGCCTCTTGGCACGCCTCAGTTCCTTTGGAGCTTGTTCATAGTGACTTGTGTGGTCCTCTTCCATCTGTATCCTTTTCTGGTTTCAAATATTTCTTAACTTTCATTGATGACTACTCCAGACACACTTGGGTTTACTTCCTAAAACTTAAGAGCGAAGTATTTAACATGTTCTTGGCCTACAAGGCCCTTGTTGAAAAACAATCTGGTCATCAAATTATTAAGTTAAGATCTGACAATGGAGGAGAATATGTTAACAACAAGTTCACTACTTTCTGCACTGAACAAGGAATTCAACAATAGCACACAGTTCCATACACACCACAACAAAATGGTGTCACTAAACAGAAGAACCGCACTTTAAAATAAATGGCTAATTGTATGATCCAATCTAAGGGACTAATTCTTCAATATTGGGCTAACGCCATAAATTGTGCAAATTACATAGTTAATCGCACACCCACTAAAGTTTTACAAGGTATAACACTGGAAGAAGCATGGAGTAAAATTAAACCAGATGTAAGTCACTTTCATGTGTTTGGTTGTGAAGCATGGGCTCACATTCCGGATGAAAAATGGAAAGCATTGCAGCCTAAAAGTGAAAAGTGCATATTTGTTGGATATTTTGAAGATGTAAAAGGTTATATACTTCTTCAGCCCCATTCATATGATATAATCATTAAAAGAGATGTTAAATTTGATGAAAATCTCTTAGCCTGCGAGCCTAACTTGGCGGGTGTGCCATCTTTGGCCTGCGAGCCCGATTTGGTGATTGTGCCTTCTTCTTCTTCTTCTTCTTCCAACTTCCTTAACAGGTTTCCAATTCCAGTTTCTCATGATGACAGCGAGGATGAAAATCCACCTCCGCCTATGTTGATGTAATTGTAACTTTGGAATGTATTCACTTGTATTTCTTATGTATTGTAACCCGATGTTTATTCTGGGTTGTATTGTAATGTATTTGAGTCATGTCATACCCCAATGTTTATTCCAGGAATTTTCTATAATGAGAAAGTCATGTCAAATCATTGCGGGTAACCCTCCTATTGGTCAAGGGTTAAAGTCCCCACAATTGTGTGGCCCTTGGGTTATTAGACTATCCTAGTGAATTCAACCCTAGGTGAGTCATTGTAAGTCAGGGCAATAGTCCCCATGATTGTGTTACCCTCCTATTGGTTAGAGGAGGAAAAGTCCCCACAAGTGGTGGGGCACTAGGGTTATTAGACACTCCTAGAGATGTCGTCTCTAGTAAGTAATTGTTAAGTGAGGCCGACATGTTGGAGTGGGTTCCAAGTGAACAAAAGAATATAAATAGAGAGTGAGAGCCTCTCTATTTATCATCCTCATACACACACACTCACTCATTGGGGCACATGAGTGAGAGAGGAGAAGCTCTCTTAGCGTGAGAGAGAGAGACTGCTGCTGTCCGAGATCATCTTATTGTTTTTTGGTTTTACCTTTGGTGCTGAATCTATCTTTGAGGAAGTTGTGGGGTTTTATCCTTTATGGTTATCCCGAGGAAAATTCTTTGTGTCTCTCGTCTCTTTTGTTGTGCTTGTGTTTTATTGATGTGCTTGTTATTCTCTCAGTTAAAAGATCCTAAGATCATAATGCTAGCTTGAATGATAAAATCTAACATGGTATCAGAGCTAACCTGAGAAGAAGACATTGTGTAGCTGTAGAAGCTAGGGATTCTTACTTTTTGGGTCTCTCTCCACAATCCATCAACAAAAGTATGCTAGGCTGACTCTCCATTAAAGGGCGCATCTTTCTGTCGAAGCGGAATTTGATTTCGAGCATTTTCAGTTTTTTCGATGCGAAAATTAGGGCTTTCTACAGAAGAGGAATTTTTGAGTGAGCCCCACATAGGATTTTTTTGCTCATCAAAACCAAAGTTTCGAGACTTGGATCAATAAATTTGGTTGGGTGAAACTCCAGGAAAGTCAAACCCTAGTTTGACCCTGAGTTAGAAAAACCCTAAATACTAAACCTGCTAAGTTGTGGTACATTCGCTATATCCCGAGATTGGCGAAGGCTCAGGAGATTAAAATTGCAGGGGCCAAAGCTAAAATCTTGGTTTACACTGTATCCAAAAATATGCCTCCGATTCGCTATATTCTGGGAGATATGATCCCTCCAAGTTAGGGTTCTAGCCTCTTCTAGAATTCATCCCTAAATAAGACACTTGGGGAGAATTGCAATATCTTGGGCTACAGAGGTCCCAATGGAATTATTGAAGATGTTCTAGAAAGAGAACGAACTGTACTTTATTTGGTATAAATTTTAGACTCAGAAGATGAACCCGTGACATGTGGCAGTCCGTACAACTTTGTTGTTATGAACAGTCCTGTAACAGGCCACCTTGGGAAAAGGATGATAAATCCCAAATGGTGAAACCAATTCCGATGAAACATATGGTGTTTTATTGGGACATGCAAGGTTACCTTAGTGTAAAATTTTAGACATAGAGGAGCAGTAATTTTAGAGATATCACAGAAACAGTAACAGGCATTTCTGCAGAAGAAATTGGAAAACTAGGGCTTCCTGTTCCGGGAGCTTCTCTCCACTATTTTAAGAAAAGGAGTACATTGGATAGCTCCATTTGAAGGTATCTATTTGTATATCCAATCATATCTAAAAGATTCCAAGTTTTGAAAATTAGGGTTTCTGTGACAAACACTAGATCAGCCAGCTCTGGAACCAGGACGGACACCTCAAATTGGTAAGATCTAATCTTTTACTATTTCCATTTGAGGTTATCATTTCAAAGTGATTTATCACATCAGCTTGATGATAATCTTGGTGAAGTTGAAAAAATTCCAAGCATGGAACTATATGATCTCTCTGAAGAAAATGAATTAGACACCTACATGAGTAGAGAGGTTCCAGTTCCAGAGGGAGATGAGGCTAGAATCCTTACACAAGAAGAACTTGATCAAGGCCATGAATATCATTGCCGATCCAGTCACGAATCAACTTGTACTACAAGTGTCTTCTTTAAATACACTGAAGATGTTTGATTCCTTAACCAAGGTATTTGAAGGGAAGAACAGAAATCAGAATATAACCTTAAGAAACTAGTTGAAGAATGTGAAGATCCAGAATGCAGAGACCATGCAGTCATAAGGGTCTCTCAAATCAAAGAACAATTTGAAGTGGAAAAATAAGAAGTGAAGAATGCAGAAGTGGTGATGGCCACCTTGAATGGCCTCCCAGGATCATGAGATTCATTCATTCGAGGAATGTGTGCTATAAGGAAGTGATTACCTTCAGTGGACTCTAGAAAGAAGAGGAATCTTGACTCATAAGAAGAGAAGAGAAGATGGAAGCAACTTAAGATCAATATCTCACCTTCCAAAGAAGATACCTCAAGCGATGAGGAATATGAAGCACTCAACTCTTGAAGAACCTCTTATCCACCTTAGCATTTGGATAAAAAACAATGCTATTATGAATGAAGAAGATGATGAAGCTGAAGGCTCAAGAAGGAGTCTACCCATGAAACAAATAAATATAAGTATTCAATTTTCATTTCATTGTTTTGTTATGCATTTGTTTATATTCAGTTAATGTATTATGCATGATAGAATGTATGCTTTAATGACAGTATACTACTAATATGCATGTGATGGGTAAGTAGCTCATGGTGCTATACAACTCTCCATTGCTACTTCTCTAGAATGAAACCTCTTTGCTGACATATTGGATTAGTGCACAATCTCAATGTTGTCTTGGTAGAGATGGAAGGCATCTAGAAAAGTTTCCGTGATATATGGATGAATATTGTATTGAATAAAGTAGTTGCATGATCATATATTTATGCATAAGAATTCGCCAATATGAATATTCCTTATGAAATGTTTCTAACCATACAAATGCATTTGACTTGTAGGAAATATCACATACATAATCACCTACAAGCAAAGAAGAATGAAGAATTGTACCGAAGAACAAGTGACGACAGTTCAAAGACAAAGAATAATATGACGAGTGCAGTGACATCATTGATGCAAAACCTTCCAGCCACCAAGAAGAAAGGGAAGACCAGTTCAAGAAGAATGATTTCTAGGATGCAGTATCAAGACCTGAAGAGAAGTTCATAGTTCCATCATGCAGTAGATGGAAACATCGTGGGATACAAAGAAAGATTCGTAGCATGAGGCTTCTCACGAAAAGAAGGCCTAGACTACAAAGAGACATTTGCAGCCAGTAAGAGTTTAAACACATATATGATGAGCTTAATGAAGATCTTAACCTTTTCTACAAGGTTGAAGATGCAAGTATATACACTAAATGGTCACATAGAATATTAGTAGCATAGGAAGCTACTTGTCACTCCGGTATAGAATGTTTCAGTGCATAGAGTACGGAAGACAGAGGGAGTATGATGCTCCACTTCAGAGGGAGTAACTGCAAAAGATCTAAGGTTCGACATGGTACGATAATATGGATAGATTACTGATGACTCTAGGCTTTACTGAGAGTAAAGTAGATTCCAACCTTTGCTTCAAGGTTGAATGCAAAAGACCAGTTATGCTCCTTTTATGTGTCAATGCACTACTTTCTAGGTATGGAGGTGTGGCAGAGTACAGATGAAATCTTCCTTGGACAAGGGAAGTATGTAGTAGAGATCCTGAATAGGTTTGGGATGATGGAATGCAAGGCTATGGCCACACCTATGGCATCGAACCTGAAGCTCTTGAATGATCCTTCATCAGAGTCAGTTGATGCTACGATGTATCGTCAGATGATTGGGTCCTTGATGTACCTGACGAACACGAGACCAGATATTTGCTTTTCTGTGAACACCTTGAGTCAGTTCCTTACAGATCCAAGACATGTTCAATTGATTACTGCAAAGCATGTTCTAAGGTACCTAAAGGGTAAAGTTGATTATGGGCTCAATTATGATGCGAATCAGAAGATGAATCAGGAAGGTTATGTTGATTCAGATTGGGCAGGCAATGCTATCGATAGGAAGAGCACGTCAGGGTGTTGCTTTAGTATGGGATTATGTGTGATCTCTTGGTTTAGCAGGAAGCAATCCTGTGTGGCACTGAGTATAGCTGAAGTAGAGTATGCCGCAGCTTGTTCAGCTAGTTGTGATCCAGAATGGCTATGGAAGCTATTGTATAACTTATTTGATCTCCAGTTGGATGCTACTTCTATACATCGTGACAACCAGAGTTGCGTAAAGTTGTCAAAGAATCTAGTGTTCCATGACAATTCAAAGCATATCGAGATCAAGTACCACTATATTAGGGATATGGTGCAAAGGGGAGCAGTGAAGCTCCAGTATGTTGCGACGGAGGAACAGATAGCTGATGTCTTGACAAAGCCATTGGCTAGGGTGAAGTTTGAGTACTTCAGGGAGAAGCTTGGTGTTCTCCAGATCGAGATTTCCTCCAAGGTAAAGTGATGAGTCCCATATCCTTTCTATCATGGTGAGAGGATTGGTTCCTTCCATGGTCAGATCTAAGGGCTAAGCCATTATGTCATGGTGACAGGATTGGTTCCTTCCATGTCAGATATGAGTGCTGAGATCCATAGCCATTCTAACGAGTAGGTCAGATATAAGGGCTGAGCCATTCTGTCATGGTGAGAGGATTTCTTCCTTCCATGTTAGATATGAGTGTTGTCCATTCTATTGAGTAGGACATATGTAAGGGAAATTGCCATTCTTTGAATGGATCTACCTGGTGAGGTACCACGAAAACTTAGTCTAGGACTAAGAATCCATTCTGATGTGATAGAGGGATGTTTTCCCACTTGATCAGATGTAAGGGTTGAACCATTCTGTCATGGCTAAAGGATTAAGTTCCTTCCATGTTATATGTGAGTGTTGGCCATTCCAACGAGCAGGTCAGATGTAAGGGCAACTACCATTCTCTAGGAGAATGGAGGCATCTAGTCATTTCCCAGGTAGCTCAGTCGAGGAGGACTGGGGGCCATTCTGATATGAATGTAGGATTGGTTCCTTCAAGATCAGATGTGAGTGCAGAGCCCTTCCATCATTGTGAGCAGGATGTGTTCCCTCCTGGATGGATGTAAGTGTAGAGCCCTTCCATCATTGTGAGGAGGATTTTTTCCCACCTGGATGGATGTAAGTGTAGATCCCTTCCATCATTGTGAGCAAGATTTGTTCCCACCTGGATGGATGTAAGTGCAGAGCCTTTTCATCATTGTGAGTAGCATGTGTTCTCACCTAGATGAATGTAAGTGTAGAAATCTTTCATCATTGTGAGAAGGAAGTGTTCCATCCTGGATGAGATTCTTTCATCATTGTGAGCAAGATGTGGTTTCGGCCTAGGTGGAAGAACAGAGTTCTTCTATCATTGTGAGTAGGATGTGGTTTCAGCCTGGATGAAAGTGAGGAAGTATTCCATCATTGTGATTAGGATGTGTTCTGGCCTGGATGGAAGTGCAGAAATATTCCATCATTGTGAGCAGGATGTGTTCCAGCCTGGATGGATGTGAGTACTGTGCCTTTCTGATGAGTAGGTGAAATGTAAGTTCTGATCCTTTTCACAGATGATAGTATTTGTGTCCTATCATGCTGGTGAATGTGAGTTCTAGGCCTTTCTAATGTGATTATAGGATTGGTTCCTATATTATCATATGTGAGTGATAGGTGTGCCTTTCTGACGAGTAGGTCAGATGTAAGTGCTGGATGGGCCATTCTGATGAGTAGGTCAGATGTAAGTGCTGGATGGGCCATTCTGACGAGTAGGTCAGATATAAGCACTGAAGAAGACCTACATGGAGGCTAGACCTACAACCAGCATGAAAGAGGGTTGGCTTTGTAGAACTTCCCGTGACGAGAAGAATCATGAGATAGCACCCATAGTACTGATCCAGATCGAGCGAGGATCTAAATCTAGTAATGATGATCCAGTAATAATGATCCAGATCAAGTGATGATCCAATGAAGATGTCCAGTGATGATCTAGATTGAGTGATGATCTAGATCCAGTGATGATGATCTAGATCCAGTGATGATCCAGATCCATTGATGATGTACAGTGATGATCTAGATTAAGTGATGATCCAGATCAAGCGATGATCTAGATCCTGTGATGATTATCCAGATCCAGTGATGATGATCCAGATCCAGTGATGATCTAGATCCAAATGAATATGACTTGAATATGATGAGGACTTGACGATGACCCAGATGATACAGAGAAGAATACTTGTGCTAATAAATTGTGTCGAGAGAATACCTTCCTAGTTAAGAGGGAGTGTTGATGTAATTGTAACTTTGGAATGTATTCACTTGTATTTCTTATGTATTGTAACCTAAAGTTTATTTTGGGATGTATTGTAATGTATTTGAGTCATGTCATACCCTAATGTTTATTCCAGGAAGTTTCTATAATGAGAAATTCATGTCAAGTCATTGTGGGTAACCCTCCTATTGGTCAAGGGTTAAAGTCCACATAGTTGTGGGGCCCTTGGGTTATTATACTATCCTAGTGAAGTCGACCCTAGGTGAGTCATTGTAATTTAGGGCAATAGTACCCACCATTGTGTTACCCTCCTATTGGTCGGAGGAGGCAAAGTCCTCATAAGTGGTGGGGCACTAGGGTTATTAGACACTCCTAGAGATGTCGGATCTAGTAAGTAATTGTTAAGTGAGGCCGACATGTTGGAGTGGGATCCAAGTGAACAGAATAATATAAATAGAGAGTGACAGCCTCTATATTTATCATACTCATACACACACACTCACTCATTGGGGCACATAAGTGAGAGAGGAGAAGCTCTCTCAGTGAGAGAGAGAGAGACTACTGCTGTCGGAGATCATCTTACTATTTTTCGATTTTACCTTTGGTGCTGATTCTATCTCTGAGGAAGTTACAGGGTTTTCTCCTTTATGGTTTCCCCAAGGAAAATTATTTTTGTCTCTTATCTCTTGTGTTGTGCTTGTGTTTTATTGTTTTACTTATTATTCTCTCAGCTAAAAGATCTTAAGATCATAATGCTAGCTTGAATGATAAAATCTAACATCCTACTCATGTCCCTCCAATTACACCAGCACCAATACTTCCTCGATGGGTCTGCTCAACATGTGAAGCAGCTGGTGATCTTGCTGGTGATCCTAGAGATCAACGTCGAACATGTTCTCATTTTTAGCGAGCCTCTTCTCTTTTGGCTCAATTTTCTGAGAATCATGATCCGGAAACTTTTGTAGAAGCATTAGGAAATCCAGATTGGGATGCAGCTATGGATGAATAATATCATTCCATAATGACGAACGATACTTAGGATCTTGTTCCTCTTCCAAAAGAAAGAAAACTTGTTAGATGTAAATGGGTATACAAAACTAAGTATGCATCAAATGGAAGTGTTGAAAGACTTAAGGAAAGGTTAGTTGCCAAAGGTTTTTCCCAAGTTGAAGGGATTGACTACAATGAAACCTTTTCCCCTGTAGAAAAAATGAAATTTATCGGCCTTGTTCTTTCCCTTGCAGCCTTACATAACTGGGAATTCCATCAAATGGTTTCCAAGTCTGCCTTCTTACATGGTGATTTACATGAGGAAATTTACATGGAAAAACCTCCTGGATATGTTCAGAATAACTCTAGCCTTGTTTGTCTCCTTAAGAAATCCTTATATGGCCTTAAGCAAGCTCCTAGAGCTTGGTATACCAAAATGGATAGCTTTCTCCTTGAAACGGGTTTTTCTAGATGTCATTCTTACCCCAATGTCTATACCAAGAAAGTAAGAAACAATTTCATCATAATTGTTCTTTTTGTTGATGATCTTATCCTTACTGGTAGTGACCCTAAACTTATAACCCATGTGAAATCCCGTCAAGAAAAATTTTGAAATGTCAGACTTAGGACATTTGCATTATTTTCTTGGTCTCCAAGTCTTGCAAACCAAATAAGGAATATTTCTTTCCCAGTCTAAGTATGATTGTGACCTTCTTCTTCGCTTCCACATGGAAGATTCTAAACCAGCCCCTTCTCCCTTCCAGTCTGGAGTCAAACTTTCTACCACTTGTACTTCCCCTGAAGTAGATGTCACCTTGTATCGTTAGCTTGTTGGTAGTCTTTTATACTTGACTCATTCTCATCCTGAACTTTCCTTTGCCATTGGTCGTGTTTCCTGTTATATGCAAAATCCTCATGAAAGTCACTAGAAAGAAACAAAAAGAATACTTCGATATATTCCAGGTACAATTCAGTTTGGGATTCATTACAGTACAGGGCAGAAACCTTTGTTGGTTGGTTTCATTGATTTAGATTGGACTGACGATCCTGATGATCAAAATTCTACTGCAGGTTATGTTTTCAGTCTGGGATCTGGACCTATCACTTGGGCTTGTAAAAAACAATAAGCTCTTTCTCTTTCTTCAGCAGAAGTAGAATATCGAGCTATATTTAATTCCAGTTAGGAAGCTTTATGGCTTCAACAAATCCTTTCAGAGTTTGGATTCGAGTAGCAGCATCCTACTCCACTTTGGTGCGACAATAAAAGTGCCATAAATCTTGCCAAAAATCCAGTTCTACATCAGTGCAACAAACACATTGAGCAACACATGCACTTCATCAGAAATCTTGCTCATGATAGTTTTATTGAAGTTTTCTATTTCCCTACAGATGATCAAGTTGCAAACATCTTCACCAAGTCTCTTACAAAAGCGAAGTTTTCTAAACTTTGGTCTATGTTAGGAGTTTGGGAATGTTTCCTTAAGGGGGGATAGGCTCTAATGCCTCCTTCCCTTTCCTAATAGTGTCACTTTTGTAAATCCTTCAATCCTATCCCAAGTTGTTCTTAAGGGGGGATGTTAGGATATTTAGACACTTAGGAGTTAGTTAAGATCAACTTGTGTAATATATCCGTTAGGTAAAAGTGTGTTTCTTTGGTATGCATTAGTATGCATTTGTAAATATTCTAATCCGATGGTCACAATATGTTCTAGACATAGAGTGATCCGACGGTTCAACTTATCTTAGATCATAACTACCATTGATCCATGGATAAGCACCTGATTGGTCTATGATCTCTATTTAAAGAGCATAGAGGGTCCATGGCTAGTTAATCGATTATGAGAAGCTCATGTAAATTTATTTATTTTACATAATAAATTGCTCCAAGTAGCTATTTGGCTGGGGCCATGCACTGTTTCCCTCTCGAGGGTTTTAATCACGTGACAAACATCAGTGTGTTGATCTGTGATCTATTTGTGTGAAGCGGTTGCTCAAGGTGTTCGGTCTTTTGGGAGTACCTTGTGTACCTGGACAATATGGATTGGTATAGGAGGCACCTAAATTGATGCATGCAAGTGCAGTTAGTGGAAGTTAGCCTCAATTTTTGTTCCCCACACTCTAGTGATTAGTACATGTGGCCCCATTATGACAAGTGGACCCAATAATGAGTAAATGACTCCTAAGTTAGGAAAACTTGAATAGTTTGGACAATGGAGGAATATAATCCTAACACATCCAAACTCTCTTGACATTGCTCATTCAACTAGAACTTGACATATTTCTTGAACAATTTTTCCTTAGGGGTTGTAACCTCTGCATATGCTTTGATGAAATTCCTATAATATCTCATATGTCCCAAGGTAGTTCTAAACTATTTCACTACTGAGCGTGGTTGTAGGTCGACAATAATTGAAATATTTGTAGGATCCATAAGTATTCCATCTCAAAAAACCACATGACCTAGCAAGATTCCAAAAGGGAAACAAAAAATGCACTTCTTTAAATGAAGGGAAATCTGGAATTGTCAACACTAGTCGAGCATTATTATGAGACTCTCAATGTGATATTTTACTATCCCATATAGTCTCGAGTTGTCAAAGTATACTTCAACAAATTTATGAATGAAACATTTAAAATAATCTACTATTATTCTATAAACAATAGCAGGAGCATTCTTGTGTCCAAAGGGCATTACCGTATCCTAGAAGCATCCCCATTCTATCGCAAAGGTCATTTTGTAACTATATTCCTTTGTCATCCCAATCTAGTGGTAACCAAAGAATCCATTATTAAATGAATATACTTCTTGTCCAATTGCACTCTACAACACTTCATCTATAAATAGCGTCAGAAATGGATCATGTAGGAAAACATCAGTCATCCTCTTCAGGTCGACACAGATACATACTTCACCTGTTTTCTTATATTGCACTACCATAGGACTAATCCATTCAGATTCCTCGACATCTTCTATAACGCCCACATCTATAATTCTAGATAACTCTATCTTGAATTTTTATTTGTATCTTGGATTGAGTCTGTATGGTCATTGTTTGATATATTTGGCATCGAGCTTTAAGGAACTCTTCATTTCTCCTAGATCAGCAACAATTCCCTTCATTTGTGAAACTTCTCTGGGAAACAGATCCTGGAATTCATGTAATAAGTTAGTAATATTTCCTATAATCATATCATCCCAATAGTCTTCGATATTAACAAATTTTGGGTTCTCTAGAGAACCAATATTTAGTTTATTTATTTTAAGAGGTTTCAAAAATTTGCTACTTGATATGCCTGGTCTCTCCACTGCTCGAGTACCCTTGGATTCAGGAATATTTATGTTGCATGGATAATCATCGTCAGGTTCAATTGTTATATTGTAGTATTCCTTTAAATGTTAAATGATTGCACTACTCTGACAAAAACTTGTCATTGACATAGGAATGTCTTCAAAGATCTTAGTCTTGATTACTTGCAAAGTAGCATCAATTGCTAGATTATCATCAACAAATTCAAATGTATGCATGAAATTGGAATCTTACTCTTCCTAGTCAACTGTTTCTCATTGCATTTCAACTGACATATACATTTTTCTTGGTATCATGTCTAATGTGTGGATGAACTAGTGGACCCATTCCTATTGTGACGATGTCTCCTATGTTGTGCAACAATGCTCAATCTAATCAACAGGATCAGTCAGTCCTGTATATTTTTTACCAGTGTAGAGAACCTTTTCTCCAAATAGGAATTCCATCAATCTTCGACATTGAATCCATTCTAAAATAAACTACTTATGAGAAACCCACCATCTTCTAGGTGTAGCCTTCAATTCAAAATCCATGGCTAACAAGAGTCGAGGTTCAAATACATTCTCTTAAAATTTTGTAAGAAAATATTACAAGTTAGATAAACCTTCATAGGTAGGTAGAACACATACTTTATTACCTATTCATCACACATATTTTGTGATTATTTTTCATTTCCACATTGATACTTCATGTAGTCAGTTCTTCTAGTTCTCCATATCTTCTCCTGAGTCTGACTAGCAGGAACTAATAATTAACCAACTAATTTTTCCATTAGCTGTCGAATTAACATAGTCATCCATCATCGAAGTAATATTGTAGATATTATCCATATATACATCTTGTCCTTCACTATTTACCTACTCGACATATCATTGGCCTTCCAGAGGATCATTTGGTGTGACCACCCTTAGTTTGACATCCTCAAATGTTAATATCCTCTTCTTGAAATTTATAATGGTTTGATTGTCGATAGCCCAGTATATCCCTAGAAGTGTGGGAAATGGATTTGTATAATCAACAATGTTTATAACTTCAAATTTTACATGGGTCATGAGCCCTTCTATCTGGACAAGAACCTGATTCAATTGACCAATAGGTAGAACCTTCAACTGGTTGGCTAATATCAGTTGAAAGAGAGACCATACTAGTCTTGTCTTTCCTATAATTTCCCATGTCTATCTGGTGAGAATATTAACATCTGATTCCAAGTTCATAATAATATAATCCATGTGATATTCACCTAATGGGCATTCATCCTTTGCTCATGACCAATTTTAAATATTTTTCCAATGTGGTTAACTTTGTTTTTTTGTCGCACATTTACTTGAGGTTCTTGGACTAAATATTCTAGTTTTTCTACAACATCCTTATCTTCTGTTAATGCTAAACAACTTTTAAATAAATATTTCAATTTACTGACCTTCTCTTTAGGTTTTCTTTGAAATAACTATTCAAATCATTGAGGCATTTCCAAAATTGGTCCTTCACTCGATATTGGGAAAACAACAGAAGTTGATGCTTTATTTGTGTCGACAAACTCATGTTGTGTATAAAATAACACTTCCTTCTCTTTATGGACATCAAATGGAACTTTAGTTGGTGGTGTTGGTCAAACTCTTGGTTGTCCATATGGCACTTCTTGATCTCCTCTAGTCATAGCACCTCCTCTTGTTATGAAAAGAATATTAGGCTCCCTTTGTTCAATAGAAATATTTTAAATGTTTGTATTAACATTTCCCATGCTTCTGTCTTGCCACTTAGCAATCAACTGAGGGAATTATTCGATAGTGTGGTCCAATGCTTTATAATATGAACACGTCAAAGTAGGATTAGTGTAATATCTAGAAAAATTTCCAGGCTATCCACAACTATAAAAAATAACATGGCCCCTTCCGCGACCAAATAATCATCCTTGTCCTCTAAAATTTCCACCCCCTTGGGTTGAGGGTATTGTTCCTTAGCTCGCTTGGATTGCATATGTTAATAATTTTTCATCAGATAGGTGTCAACTGTTTTCTCCTACACCAACTGATATGCCTTGTAATATTTCTCTTCGTGATCCACTGATTGACTGAATTTACAGTATAGGATGGCCGATGCACTTACTATTTTTTGTAAATACAAGAATTCCTCAAACTGATGTCCTCTGGTCTGACTACTCCTACACTAGGGAATTCCTTATTTATTTATTGGATTTGGTACTTTTGATGCAAGATAGTTCATGAATGTTGGACATGAGTCTTTATGATGACCTTCAGTTCTACTTCTTGTACACTAGATTTCCTCCTATACTTATTTTCCTTTCTTGATGTATTGTATCTACAATGTGAGGTAATCAAGATACGATTGGACCTACATCATTCCCATACCAATTTCCCAGAATCATGAATTAGANTAAGTAAAATTAATAAAATAATAGTTAAAATAATAAAATAATATTTATTAATTTTGGAGGAAGAAAAGAAAAAACTACTTTTTTGTTCGTATTTTCAACACGTCTCCCTGTGTTTTTACTCAAATTTTGATCGGGAGATCTCATTGGATGTGGAATTAAATTCCATATCCAACAAGTACCCACTCAACATACTTTTTGACGGGCCCTGCTACCCCCAAAACAAGAAATACTTGAAAAAATGTGTTGATGACATCATCATCACATTTTTTCAGATATTTCTTATTTTTGGGGTAGTATGGCCCATAAAAAGTATGCCGAGTGGGTACTCATTGGATGCAGAATTAAATTTTGCATCCAACGAGCTCTCTTGATCAAAATTTGAGTAAAAACACAGGGAGATATGTCGAAAATACGAACAAAAAATTAGTTTTTTTATGATAGCTATCCCCAAATTTATATTAAATTTTTTTTTAAGAGGTGATCCCTTTTTTAATTTTAAATAATTTTGATTGGATAATACATGATGACATGGAATTTATATTATTTTCGGAAGGCCCATTTTAAATTGAAATTTCCTCTAATGAATATACCAATTTCAGGGAGAGATCAAGAGATTCGCTCTGGGATACAATCTTCTATTGCATCAAAGCAATACATATATGTGGTAGAATCACCACAATAAGCCATTCTTTATGTTGGACATCCGACATCTGAAAATTTACTTTAGCCATTAGAGTTTTAAATCTTTGTTCGAAGTCCCAAACAAACTCATTAAGAAACTGCTTCATCTATTTTAATTATGTGATGCATTACGACTCATCTTTAGTCTACTTAAACACTTCTATTAGTCTTATCTAGACCTGATCTAATGGTTTATGAGGGATCCTTTAATGGAACCCCAAATAATTTTATATACCATTCAAGCGCACAACCTCTAAGGGTTATGATGATCTGGGATCTTTTTATAGCCTCATCTTGGACCTGTTACACTGTCCATACAACTTCACATAGGAACCAGTGTTGCTTAGGGTCCTCTAACCCATTCCCATTGAATATAGGTAACTTTATATCACTTCCTTCCATTATGTTTACCCTTGGTATTTCCAAATTAAAGGTCCCGCTAGGAATTCCTTGATGATTATTTCCAATATTACGGCTATTATGATTGACAAAAGCAATAGGTGATGTGTTTTTAGGTCTTACCTCATATTCTGAAGACATACATGGGGTCACGGGTATGTTGTATTCTTGATATGGATTAGATACTTCTTATTCTTATTATTATTATTCTTCAGATATCAGTCAATATTTCTCTTCTTCGTCACAATATTCTCCATCGAGATGTGGTGCCAATTCATAGTCCTTTCTTTTGGTCGCACTGCAACTTCCTTTGATTGTCACAATTCTTTCTTATATTTTCCAGCCCAAATATTTTTCCACTCCTTAGGAATCCACCTTATTGATTAGTCTCGCTATCATTGGGGAACACCTCAGCCCCTTCTGGTCCATTCTACTCACAATTTTTTTTGTGACATTAACTGAGGTCTTTGCACACAAATATTTATCCATTGGACTCCATTCTCAGAATCCCTTTTTCACATACCAACATATTTATCCACAGTTTCAAGGATTTCAAATAGTGGTCTTGAGGTTCCTATAGTAATTATCTTTCTGTTTCACTATATGACCTGATAGTATTGACTTCAATCTCAGTGAAATATTCATCCAAAATTTCTATCACCCTAGAAGTCGACAACCGTTGATATAGGAATCCGAACTATTTTCAAACATTGAATAAACTGAGGACTCCACCCTATAGGTTCTCCATCTTCAAAAAAAATATTTTGAGTTGCTAGCTTCAACAACCATTCATGCAATGCAATGGGAAATTCACTAAAGAAAATATCATGGATGTATGTGTAGAGGTATCTTTCCAATCAGGCTCAGTTGTGATCCTTTACTTTCTTTTTGTGCAAACTCTCGTGCTTTGTAATCAACCAAGTCTTGAATTTTGGGTTTCATCGGGTGCCAAAAAATATCCCCACTAGAATGATTTAGGTCCTGAAAATGGAACCCTTTGTTGGAATCTTTTTGGTCAACCTAGGTTCATATTTCACTATTACTCAACAAATCCCAAGATATCAACCCAATAGAGTATAACTCCTTCAGAAATACCTGCCCGAAAAATAAGGTCTCACCTAAGATATCTTATGGGGACTTCCAGAATGAAGTTTCTCTAGTTATGGAAGGGAATTTCTCTCACAACATCATCATATCACATGACATAAACCAAGGAATGGAAGCATACATATAATAGGGAATACAACATATTGATTCATCGACACACATAAACAATATGTAAAATATATAGATTCTACCACACATTAATCAACATTCCATATTATTATATCACTATATGCTCAACATAGTTAACAAGTTCATTCATGATAGACATTCATTCATCATAGACACAAAGATACATATTTAACTTGGAAACCCATCTGGGAAAAATTACAAAGGTGATCTTCATCTAGCATTACTAATATCTTAAGAACCTTTGGTTTGCACACACATCCTGCAGACTATTCTTTAGATATTATTTACAACCAATGAGTTCCTTAATCATCTCAAGCTATTAGGTTTTGGTCTTTCTCTCTTTTTCTATCTTCTATTTCTATCTCTCCATTATGTCTTATGATGATCCACATATATCTTGGATCGACTTTATAATCTTTTACATTTCTTGATTTACTAGTCGATTGATTCTCAAGTTTCAATCGACAGGTTTTTCTACCCACCCAAAAAATATCGTTATATCTAAATAGAGGTGCTATCAGCCCAGTTTACAATTAGTCTTTATTCCCAAAATAGACTATTAGTTTAACTACCTCTTACCCAAAAATTTGTCGAACTCCTCGTTTTGACTTTCTCTTCTCCTCTTTTTTTGCATCCTCTTTCATCATGACCTTTGCTCATATTGCGACTGGAATGTTCATCTTTCTAAAAAAAATCCTATTTATCTTTTCCTAGGTCCAACATAAACCTTAGGGTTCTGTGTTGACGATAAGCCACCATACAAGTCGTCTAAGTCTATTGCTTCCATATCCCATCTTGGAAGAACTTGCACAAAAAAATCTCTAGTTTTATCCCACAATACTATTGTCTCTTGAACAAAAATTACACCAGGTTTAAGAAAAGTTAAGATCCTCTTGAGTCGAATTTTTTTGGATCTTTCCCCTACTCCCCAAATATTTAGGGAGATAATAATCATTTTTTTCCCTAGAAACGGATTTTTTTACTCTAAGATACTTGGTATTTGTATTCATGGGTTCTTGAAACTCATTTTTATCTAAGTCCTAGGATCATATTCGATATTTTCTTATGATCACTTCTATGAAACCTCTAAATTATTATCCCCCATATCTATACCATCTCTAACACTCTCCTAGGTATCCCCTATGGTCATATCCTCAACAAAAACATGAATATTATATGTGCGTGGACTGATCATATTCCTAGTATTACTTAGATATGAATTAGGTATCACATCCCCATATCCATAATTCCAAACAACCGGTTCCAAATTTTCCATAAATTTATCAATTAAGGATCTACTAGAAATATATTCAATATATTTAGTATCCAAAGTATCACAAAAATTTGGGTCTAAATATTTTAACTTACCAATGATAGTTGATAGATCCTTGTTACCATTACAAAAAATAGCAGTTGCACCAACATGTTGAGATGATCCAGGTCCCTTGGAATCCTGTGAACCACATGTCTCACCTGATAACCATTCTCCAAAATATTCTAAGGAGTCATCACTAACTAAACCTTCACTGGATGATTGAAAAGATCTCCACATATGACCCACATCCTTACATCGTATGAATCTAAATGGTATTCCCCAAAAAAAAATTCACGCTTCATTATATTTCAATATCATCTAAAAAACCTTTAGTAACATCAAATTTAGACCAACATTCTCCCCATTCTCTTGTCCATACCTTTCAATACATATTCAACCACACCACCCAATATGGTTTCCCACTACTTCAAAACACTCCTGGTCTAAATATGATATTCTTCATGCACTGGTCAAAGACATAGTGCCATTGTTTTCACATTAGGATTCCATTACCTTTGAACCAAGTCCTGCCTAAAATTGTTGTCGCATGTTATTCTAGCTTGAATTTAAAGCAATACAATCCCCTAGATAATATGGATATCTTTGTACAATAACCAGAAAGGGGTTTCGGCATCTCTTCCACCTATCCAACAATGTCATTCTGATTCATTGCTTTGTAGCTAAACTTTCCAACCAACGCCATGAGTAACATCCCCACCACATGTTCCAGTCCCAGGTATCTTCCTAAGAGCATCTTACAGTCAACCACTCTCAATGTACATTTCTCAGGATTGCCATATTTATTCTTCCCCTTCTTCACCTATGAGCCACTACCCTTCTAAATTAAATGACATGTTCCAATAGGGTTGTTTATAGAAACTAGTTTTAAAATTGATGAGCAACTTGTCTAAAAGCCATGGTCGATCACAGCATTCACAACAACAACCATCAAGAATATTTCTTCAGTCACCCCATCTGGATGTTGAATTCTAGATGTCCTCTAGACCTCCCCATCTACATGTAGAAATCCAAGTCTCCTCAAAGACTGTATATTCCCCCCAGGCCCTCATTACCGACACATAGCTCTGAATGTTTTTGTAAGTAGATCTCTTGATACACAACATATGGTTGCAAAACACCTTCATGTAACCACCAATCCTCTAATTCCACATCTTCATCTGATATCCCTCTCAGTTCTAGGTTGTTCCCCATCTCCATGTTCCATGGGAGTTTTGTCTATTTCTGGGCAATGAAGGAATTATCAGTGATACAATTGTGCTCCAGAAGGAAGTTCCTTCATGTGGTTCCTTAGTCAAGGATAACTATAGCCATGAGACAAGTGTTTACACAAAACAAGGAAACTTCCCAACACCAAATGATAGTTTTCCCCAATATAATAGCCTCTAGTGTCCACTAAACTATGGCATTACAACGTCAGATAGAGCATGAAGAGGATGAATGATTTCCCATGTTTACAAGTAAAATGTAGACAGAGACCATGAAGCCTGGTTCATGGAAATTATTACCCTAGTAAAACCAGTCCTAAAACACCATCCATCAATACCTAATATCATCAAACCCTATCTCTAGCAAACCATCATCCATAAAAAACTAACACCATCAAACCCTAGCTCCGCTAAGAAAGAAAAAAACTATGGTTATGATTCATTCCAAGTTGAAATGTGTGTGATGATTAACATGCTTTGTTGCACCTGAAATATCTAATGCTTGGAAATTAAGTTGCTCAAACTACTGAAAATAATTTTAAACATGGGAGTGATTAGTCTTTAATATCGAAGCATCCACCTAAAATGAACAATGGGGTGACATGACTAGTATAAAATGTGGAGTTTAGAAATAAAAGACCACTATCGAAATACCACCCATACAGAATTTTTGGAATCCATCCAATCATATTTATGAGAAATTTATATGTTGTCAAACTCAAATTCATTTTTCAATGGGATTTTTTATTTATTTTAATTTATGAGTTATCGATGAAATAAGAAAAGTTTAATGGGATAAATTGGTGGTTATTTTCATTCTTCCCTCCAACATTAAACTATCCTATAGTAGGCATATGGATCCAAAAATCATGAAAGTGAATCATTTGACTAATTATGTTGCCATCATTCAAAGAAGTAACTAAAATACCTATCCTTCCAATCGTTGTATCTCGTAATTCTTGGCTAGTTCTAGAGTATGCAGAGTGAATACTATTTTAATGGTGGTGAATAAGAAACCCTCCTTTTCTATTGGTTCAATCCCGTTGGATTCTAATGAAGACAATATTGTGGACTTATATGAGGACATTTTCGTCCCAAGGTTGTTTGTAAGGTCTTTGGAAGCCATAAGAAATTATGCTTGGGAAGCATTTTTACAAGGAAATGATAACTTATGATCCTAGTCAAGTGGAATTTCTCAAGCTATCGTTCTAGTTACCATTCATTCCCCATATTTTGTATCCATTTGTGTTGATTTTTATAATTTCTTCACTATGACAATCATGTCTATAAATGGAGCAAGGGAGAAAAATTACGTTACAACAGAGTCAATGTCTTCTATGTTGTGCCTTCCTTTGGGAGAAGTAATTTTGAATGAGTGTAGATCAGGTCATTGGGAGGAATGTTGTTATCCTCCCCACCTAGGGTTCAAATCTTGCTTTGTGGGACTTTATCCTTGGGGAGATGAATTTGACCATGTAATGATTAACAGGATTATGTAATTATGAACATACCTTGATTCTACAGAATAGTAGGTGTTGGAATTTTTCCTAGTTGATGTAACCCTCTAACAAATGAATGAGGATGACATAATTACAATGAATGAGGATGACATAATTTGCATGTTTCTTGATATTCCTACTGATTCCAAAGAGGAAATAATCAATCTATTCCAATTACAATTACAATTACAATGATAATTGTAATTTGTATACTCTAAAAAAATTACAATTGTAGGATCATTGAAAGATCAACAAGCACAAGAACAAAAAGAACACATATATTTTCCTCGGGGAAACTAGAAGGGATAAAACCCCACAAAAATTCCTCGGTATAGTGACTCAACCCAGACAGTGTAAAAACCCAAGATAATGTTTCCTCTCTCTCTAGAGCACTTCTTCTTCTCTCTCTTGAAAATTTTCTTTAGTGAAGAGTGTACAAATGAAGGATCCACCTTACCTATTAATATTTATCAATTGAGTGACTTAATTACCTAACTAGGTCGACGAGGTTCTAATTAGGGCTGACCTACCTAGGAGGACTCAAAATAATATTTATAAAATACTTTTATGGCAACTATTTCCATGACTTATAACAAAGGTTTTACCTCATGACTTTTACATTACCAATTACATCAAGGACATGTCCGGATGGAGGAATGGAAATAATACAAATACAATATCTTTTGAAGTTACATTATTTTAACACGGTGAACCAGTATTGAAAAAAATGAACGAGGATGACATAATTTACATGTTTCTTGAGATTCCTACTGATTCCAAAGAGGAAATAATCAATCTATTCCTTCCAAAATAAATTTCTTCAATTAACCTCTCTTTTCTTCTGGAGAATTATTTGTTCTTATAACAGTCTAGGAAAATGATAGACATGATCATATCCATCCTTGGTTATGATGATTATTTATTGGATGATAAATTGTTAGTTGGGGTAATGAATTCAATATCATCCCATACTTATATACCCCCAACTAATTTTCAATGGGATGAATTTCCAAACGATTCATGAACAACTCTGTGAATTTTATGAATTTAAATATTTCAAGTACCAATAAATATTTCAAGTACTGGTCCTATTTGGTTTATCTCTTTCTTTACCATTAGTCAAAATATTTTACACACTTAAATATGAGAAAATTTAATAATGAAGGTGATCCACTTCCAATAGTGGACAAGAATGTGAAGTTAAAAGTTAAAGTTTGGAGTGTTATATAAGGATTTTGTTAATCGATTCCTTTGATATGCTTACACAGTTTTCCATGGTAAAGTTCCCTCTAGAATGTTGTAGGAGTATAAACAGATGCTTCAGTTAAGTACAGAAACCAAATATGGAGATTGATTTTTACTCAAAAATCACATTGTCATTAGGGTATATGATTTTCAAGTGTCTCCTTTTCATCTACATATATATACCTTATGATTTGTTTTCTTAGGAATTCATTAGATAAAGGATTTCCTCTAATAATTTGCGTTTTGTTTCTAAAAATAAGAAATCAAATCCTTTCCCCTCCCTATATATATTTTCAATTTCGATGTTAAATAATGTTCAACCTTTAAAGTTTTAAATTGTACTTTGAATTATTTAGGTCTTAAAAAAGGATTATATTGGCACTATGAATTGCACCAATTTATATCCAAATAGATAATAGAGAAGAATTTGGCACCCAATGTTCATCATATGAACCCTAATTATGATATGTTATCTAACAAACATTCATGAGAAGAAGTACAAAGTTTGATTTGTATTCAAGGTGTTGCAAAAGGGAAAAAATATATATTAAACTTCGAGTTGCTAAATGATTTCCAACTAGATTAGTATAAACCGAGGACGATAGTCCTAAGAAAAAAGTAGAGTAATTGTCAAATATGTTGGTTAAAACTATATAAATCATAGGATTTCATGAACAAGAGGAATGTGAGTTGGAATATATTTCACGTGAGCCTAAATTAAAGAGGATGAAAATTATTGACCATTATTCACCATCAGTTTTAATGTCCCATAGAAATATTAATGTCGAACAAGAAAATATTTCCATCAAATTTAGTGCACTTTTTCATGATTTGAATCCAACAAGTTAGGAGCCATTTTTTCAAGTTACACCATCTCATACTCCAATATCCCAGGAATTTATTATGACAAAAATGAAGCACTTGAAATCTCATCCAAGTTCCCAAGAGTTACCAAGAGAAATAATAATCCTGACATTCTTTTCCTTGACAGACCATGAAAGAAACAAATTCAATTTATGTGTCATTTGGAATGATGTTACATTAAAGATAAATGAATACAGGACTACTACAATACACGTTGATTTTTTTTATGTGGTTGCAATAGATATTATTGAATGGTGCAGGAAACCTAGAGATATGCTATTTAAGAAGATAATTCAGTAAAAAATTAATATAAAAAATATTTAGAAATTGATCGATAAGATAGAAAAGAAGTTTAAATACGAGAAGACCATTAATAGGGCCAGAATGACCAAATTAAAGAGTTTGAAAGAAATGTTGTCTCTTTCTAAAGTGTTAGAGATACATTTGTGACCCTTGAGACTCATTCAGGACATACTGATGTCATCTGTTGAAACACTAACTTCTCCTTTGAAATCCCCTTATACAGATTTATGGGGAAGATGGTATAATAGATATAGAATTTTAGAAATTAGTGAAATCTGAGTCATGTATGAGTTCCCAAGCTCATAATGTGAAGGATCCATCTCAATTCATGCTCATATTATTGAAAGCTGCTAATTCTATAAGTTTTAAGGCTTGGTTAGTCCCAAATAGAGGTGCAATGTGTGACATGAAAAGATGGTTGGTCCATGCTAGTTATGCAAGGTGTGAACAAGTGGTTATGGTCACTCTTTGTTAGGAAAGTAAGAAGAAACTAGGGCTTTAAATATAGGGAAAACAAAGATAATATATAGTGTTTGAACAAGATGACATCAGTAGGTCGTCAATGAGTAGTTTTTAATAACTATGATCTATATATGTTTGGTTGATGATTGGTTCAAGTAGTCTTTGGTTCCTTGATATTTGACTCACTCTATATACCACCTCACTATTATGATTTTATAATGTGTTTTGGAGATGTAATATCCCTATTTTCATGCCTATTGCATTAAAAGTGTACATGATGTAAATATCGTTATTAAATCATGGTGAGACGCTCAAGTCCAAGGCTCTGCCATCGATTTAGTGTTCTATGTATCAGAAATTAAAAATCGATACCTATGGTTCTCGTGCTATCTAGGAACATTATAAATTGATACAACATGTAAATATGTAATTTAATAAAATACCCACAACTAGATATGCTATGCAACAAGAGATGGGGGCATGATTTCACAAGGAATAAGGAGGGAAATTATTCAAACCCTTGATCCAATAGTGTTAAGCCAAATGGAAATGGAAGAACCCATGAACTCTCAACTAACAATTTTGTCTTATGCACCCAATGATTTAATTCTTCCATAAATTGGTTGAGGTAGTTAATGCATTGGGAATGGAGAGGTATGGCATTCAATTTTGTATTGGGTGTTACGGAGAGAAATTGTTATGGATTGGGGTACCACAATAGATAGCTTGACTCCTGAAATCAATCCTTCCCAATATGATATAGAAATTAAATATCTAACACTAAAGGATCAGACCTCATACCTTATTCCGGATGGTTGAAGTAGATCCTTGTTGAGCTTTCCAACTTCAACTTGAATTGATAGATTACTTCCTCAACAACAAGTAAACAATACAAGCATACTATATATATTGGTGTTAGATCTATTCTAGCATATATAATCAACAATGTATAAGAATTTGAAAACATCCCATGGATAAAATATTCATTCAAACATACATTATTGGACAGGAAAAGATATTTCTATTAATATAAAATCAAAGATTACAATGGATACAACCTCTGTCGGCATGTCTGCAAATAGGAGAAACTAAATCCCCCACTTGAGCCTCCACCACCTCAATCCTCTATCTCTCGATAGCAAGCTCACAAGCAAAAGGAAAGCTTAGGAAGAACACAAAAGTGCTCCAAGGGACAAAGGGATGCAGACACAAGCATAAGTTTCGCCAACAATGGACTATAGTTTTTTTGCTCTCAATTCTCTCATATGCCTTCAATGTACCATAGAGTTCCTTATATAGCTTTTCAAAGGGGTAATGAAAGGTCGAATCCGAGCAATCTCAAGGCATAGGGAAGGCCAAGAGTCAAGTGAGTTGGATCCATGTCAAGGAAAACTCCAAAAGGATTTGGATTTTGTACACATCCTGATGTACGCGGTTAGTGGTCAAACCCGCATATATACGTGATTAGGAGTTTAAAAGTCATGTATATGAATTTACACATGTTTTTAGGGATGGTCAAGGAAACATCAAAGGACAAAAAATGGTCCAAGGGGTCTAAGGAGTCTGCATAGGGATAGAGGGAAGGCCATACAAGTGTGAATCACCTGGAGTGGTGAAATCAGCTATAATATATGCCCCCTAATGTGTGAGATCAAAGGGGTCATACGATGGTCGAAATACATTATAATTCCATCACAGAATTGGAGTGATGAAGGATCCCAAATGGAATTCCATCCACCCAATCAGCATAGTACAATGATACAAATCTACACATAACTGAAAATACATATAGCAGTCTCGGATACATAAGAGTGCAATGGCCATGAATAGGCATGATACAAGATATCACATAAGTGGTCATCGTCATGTATAATATATATAGATCAGAATCTCCATGATGAAGGTATAAAAAGGACCATGATCTCCATAATGGATGAAGATATATAATGGATCAAGATCTCCATAATGGATGAAGATATATAATACATCAAGATATCCATAGTGGCTGGAAATGTCTGACATATAATAGAATCAAGTCATGAGAGATGAAATCTCATGAACACTGGCACGATAAAGGAGGTAGCATATAAGAGATGCCACCAATATGGAAGGTATTCTACACAAACCACTATGAGTACATGTCCTACTATGTGAATAGAGGGGTAGAGGTCGAACATAGTAGTCCATCATCTGATTACCTGTCATTGATGTATACCATTAATGGACACGAGATCACCCACCGATAATGAAAATGGGAATCAAGGTACTAGACTGCAAACTAACAAGTGTGAATAAATGTGTTGATGTCAAAAATTTGAGAGGATCCATCGATCAGGGGACATTTATGTATTCCCAAAGATTTTTGATCGCGAGAGAACCTGCCACTGATGACTGCAAGTCTCAAGGCACTCAAAATGACTCTAGATTCCAATCCCAGAATAAATGATCTGAAGTCAATGGGATGAAATATGCTAGAAAGAGGGAATTAAGGCATCCCCCATCATCCAACATGAGGTACTCAGCAAAGCTGTATAATGTGGAAGGACTTGATCATAAGGTGCACAAACCAGTAACTATACTAGGAATGGCCGACATGCAAAGTCAAGATAACTGAGGAATGGCTGACTAGGTTTCAAATTCCTTTGAACAAGATCATAATGGCGTATGGTGACTGAATAAAGGCAGCATAGACTCGACATAAAAACTAGGACATCTCTACGACACAGGAGGCATCGACAGAGGCTCCATGGGGACTGGAAGCTTAACCAGTCAGTGGAGGTAAACTCAGATAAATGAGTACAGATCCTAAAGTCAAACTATAAACCCAACCAATCAATGTGATATACATTTTTCTGTTCGAAGACGACACGACTCGACGGCTTCCAAATATAACATCTTTCCTTGTCTGGATTTTTGGTTTTTTTATTTTTTTTGGACTTTTCAAATATTTAAAAATCTTGAAAAAGAATAAAAATGCTTAATAGTTATAGACTAGGAGGAGGCGAGTGTCATAGGGGCAAACAAACTAGTTCCAATTAGTGGAACATACCTATTCTCAATGTAAGGACACATGTGTAGGATATCGACACTTGGGGGAAAATCCCCTACCGGTAAAAAGGGAATCAAGCTACAAAGGATATATAAAATGGCTCTGCATGGCTAGACATGGGACAAGCTCGGGCTATATTTCTGAAACGCAATGTCAGGGAAGCTAGCATAAAGCTCAATAAGGCAGGAAAAGTTTATGATAATGCAATTACAGCTTGACATAAGGGAGTCCTGAGGGAAAAAGGACAACAAAATATCACGAGGAGTATGAGGCTCTTACTAAATGTCATGGAAATACTATACAACGGACTCCTAGACCTAAGAGAGGACTCACAGCATGGGTACCAAATGCAAAGGGGAGCTAACTAGGACACCCATGTATAGGAAAGCTCTACCATTCACATAGTACCACTTCTAACAATAGCATGAAGGTTCTGTGATACCATGGAATGGGTTCATACCTAAGGTTAAGATGGAACGGTCATAAGGAAATGCATAAGTGCAAGTGGATGTGATATCCTAACCTATATTCCAGTTCAGACATAATACCTGTGATAGGAACAAACGGGTCTAAACCTCGGAGAGAGTGTACAAAAACTGGACCCTACATGACAATCATATTAGTCCAAAACAACCCAAAATAGTCAATAAAGAATCCAAACTATAGGATATA
The DNA here is from genome assembly GCA_001517045.1 of Pseudotsuga menziesii. Lineage (NCBI taxonomy): Eukaryota > Viridiplantae > Streptophyta > Pinopsida > Pinales > Pinaceae > Pseudotsuga > Pseudotsuga menziesii. The sequence goes on along the minus strand of LPNX010527072.1, from coordinate 83,525 downwards.
GGGAGGAATGATTATGACAAACGCACCCAAAGGAAACAATGCGGTGAACAATGGGACATAAAAAGGAAAGTTAGGTGTAGAACCAATGTTCACGCATCCACTACCACCCCCATGAAGGTGACCACCGATGTAAAGACCGAGAGAAGGGAGTCAACATCCTCCACAAATGGAGTAGAGGGAAGAATGTGACCACTCCCAAATCTATGAGCACGGTAAGGGGATGTGATTCCCCCAAGTCTGACACCAGGGTCTGTACTAGGACTAAGCACGAGTGATAGGATACCAGGAATGCCAAAAATACAAAGATTCAAACTCGAGAGAGCATAAATATACTCAAGTAACCACGATCCCAAAGGCCAACTAGTGCACAAAGAGCACACTCCTAAGAAAATATACAGCCAAAATACAAGCAAACCAAGGGGAGGATATGTGAGCTCCTAAATGCAGTAGGTATGCCTTGCCTAGGAGAGTATTGAAACTCCCATACATAGAAAGTGGAGGTACGTAACCAATTATAGTGGCCCTCAGCTTCAACGCATAAAGAGACTGTGCTATCCAACCTCTACCTAGTCGGGACACTTATAGAATAACCTCTGCAAGTACCCCCTCGATAACCTAGGTAAGGCAACTAAGGTCACCTCAATATAATCAATGCTTGGGTGGATATTCATAGGCGGGATCGAACGTATGGGCAGGGTAGCAAAGCCTAAAACTCTCAAAAGATCCCCCATATACGAATACAATCCTGGAAATGTCTCGGTGCTACTCAGTTATGACTAGGGATCATCCCAATCAATAACTGCTCACACTGCCTCGTGCTTAACTCCCTTTTGAGAGGAGGATCCTGAGAAACACTAGTTATATGAAGGATTTCACACACTCACCTAGATAGACACATACATGTTGATGTTTAGTGGTCTTAGAGATTTTACTTACAATGAACTATTCCAAGACCCTAAAGCCTAATCTTGTTGGTGAATCCTATCAAATAAAATAGTGTAGTTCATTATAATTAAGTGTTGATTTTAATTGGTTGTAATTACTCAAAGGGAAATGGCCATGCAACTAATGACATTATGACTTAGCAGTGAAATAAATATGCACACCATAACAAACAATGCTAAGTGCAATCTTTGCCAAATGAAAAATAGGGTATGCCACTACATGAGATGCATAAATATATATATTCCTTTCCAAATTCCAATGCAATCCTTCCTATATGAAAACCTAAACACAACTCTCATCCAAGCAATCCAATGCAAGTACCTCCTCAAATCCATATCTAAGATGCAACTATTTGTATTTTTTAATATAAAAGAATGAAAAATGCAATAAAAGTCATCTAAAACTCTCAGTCTCTGCAGCAAGTATAAAAGACAAGCCCAGCAAGACACCGAGACAAAAAAGAGTAATGCACTATGTTAGAATAATCAACCCATAGTTAGCTACCTTAGACATTAATTAATCTAATGTTTGTCTTATTTGCCTAGTTTCCATATTCCACCTTATGCAAGTTGTCCTCCACAAATCCATAGTGGTCAAACTTGCTAATTTTGAGTCATAGAGCACTTGGGAAACCTCCTGGAATCAAATCTACTTTATTCCTGGCCTCCCCAGTGCATGTCTGCTTTTTCTGCTTTAATGCCTGCTTTTTCAGTGTTTTAAGGCAATTGGGAAAGTTTGACTAGGTGAAGTTAACTTTTTTTTGTCCTCCACATCCTCCACTCTTTTCTCCTATGAAAATCATGTATGATGTGTCCTTCCACCTACTATTAGCTTTCCTAATTGATTTTTCCAATTCGTGAGCTCCTAGATAGTTTTGGAAATTGCTCTATGCACCTATGGGGGATTTGCTTAGATTTAGTAAGCCTACTTTTGACTAGATTCGAATGGAATATTCATGCATTTGAATCCCTCATGTAATTATTTATTGTGGCAGCCTATTACTTCATAGGTTTGGCTATTGTACACTTATTCAATACAGATTAGTGTTCTGCTCCATTATTCAGTCTCCTTTTGTGAGTAATTTGCATGTGTAATTGGCAATTGTTGTGAGTGTAATTGTTCTAACACCTGGGTTGAATTTCCACATGGTATTAGAGCCCTTGTAGATCGATTTTTATCCTTCCAATTTGTTTTGTAGGTTTCACATCATTGACTGGGAGCATTCTGCTGACTGACGAGACAATTTCTGAGCTATGGATCAATCTCAGAAGATCATCTTGACTCCATTTAACTTATTTGAATGGAAAGCAGAGATGGAGATACTATTGAGAGAGAAAGGAATCTATAGAGTGACTATGGAAACAGAAATAGAACCCAATGCAGCTACAGAGAAGATTAAATGGCACAACAGGAGGGATGAGGCCTATGGTCTCCTGTGTCTGAGTATATCCAGAGACCTCCTTTTCCATCTTGATGGATTGACATCATCGAATGAATTATGGGAGAATATTTTTGATCTTTTTGGAAATATAGATGAGATGAGGGGATATCAAATTGAAAATGAATTGATCTCCCTGAGTCCCAATAGCTTTGAATCCCTGTAACTCTATTTTTCCAAGTTCAAAGCACATGTTTTGTAGCTAAAACAATGTGGGATCGAAAAGAAGGATTATCAGCTGGTCTTGGACATAATCTCAAAGCTTGGCCCTAACTATTCAGTGTTTGTTTCGACCTTCTATGCCACAAAGTTGACAGCTCGAGCCTAGAAAATGCCTAGCCTTGCAGATTTCATGGAATCTCTCACACAAGAACAAGATAAATTAGTGATGATGGGCACCATCAAACCATCCAAATACCAAGCTCTGGTTGCTGGAGATTTGAGGGTGTATTCAAAAAGAAAAAATAAGCTAAAAAACCACTTGAGCAAAAGAGAGACAAGAACAAGTCTTCGGAGGAGCCTCAAGGTTCCAAGAAGAACTACCAGAAAAAGAAGAACAAAGGAGAAATGAGCAAGTGCGCATACTGCATTAAGGGAAATCATTCTGAAAGCTCCTACATGAAGAATCAAATAGACATGCTGACCCAACTCCTGGAGAAGAATGGCATCTCCCTTCCAGATAGCTCAAAGAAGAGGGAAGGAGGATCAAATTCAGAAGACAGAGAGAGAGTTCATGCATTGGTTGCTGGCACATCAAGCTCACCTAGTTTCATCATTGATTCTGGAGCCTCAAGACATATGGTTTTGACCAAGGAGGTATTCACGTCACTTGACATGTCGAAAGGTCCACCAATAGTACTGGGAGATGACTCTCTGACTGAACGTTTGGGCGAAGGGAGGATTGATCTTGACCATGGTAAGTTCAGCAATGTGTTGTATGTTCCAGGTCTTGCCTCTAACCTCTTATCAGTGTATCAGATGATCCACACAGGGTCTCCAAAGAAGGTCATATTCTCCCCTGATGAAGTTTAGGTCAAAGAGATTTCAAGTGGTAAATTCATCGCAAAAGGAGTTGCAAATCACACTTCGAAGGTATACATGTTCTCACACTTCCTACCCTACTTAAACCCCTCTGCTCTTCTGATTCATGCTAATGAGGAAAGCAAGCTTTGGCATGAAATATTTGGCCACCTAAATTACAAGTATCTTTCTGATCTTAGTGAAAAAGAAATGTTCATAGGGTTACCAAAGATTAAGTTTTCCAAAGGAGTCTATCAATGTTGCATCCTAGGAAAACACCCAAAGCATAAATTTGAGAGAGCTAGTCATGAGAGAACCTCTGCACCTCTTGAGTTGATCCACAATGATGTTGCTGGCCCAATTCCTCATATGTCAATGAGTCAGGAAAAATATGCATTGACATTCATAGATTACTTTTCCAGGTATTGCTGGGTTCACTTCCTGAAACACAAGTCAGAAGTTTTTGTCCTCTTCAAAGTCTTTAAGGCTTTGGTTGAAAACCAGTCTGGGAGGAAACTCAAGGTCCTCAGATCTGACAATGGTAGTGATTATGTCAAGTATGAGTTTATTCAATATTGTGCATATGCAGGTATTTAGATGCATCATTCTATCCCTTACACACTACAGCAGAATGGTGTTGCTGAGAGGAATAACAAATCACTGAAAGAGATGGCAACCTGCATGATGGAGGCTAATACTTTGCCACCAAAGTACTGGGCCAAAGCAATAAACTATGCATCCTATATCTAGAATAGGGTGCCTCATAAACATCTTGAATTTATGACTCCTTTCGAAGCATGGAGTGGGCACAAGCCAGATGTGACCCATTTCACGATTTTTGGCTCAAGGGCTTGGGCTAGAATTCCAATAGAAAAGAGGAAGGATTTGAAGCCCCAAAGCCAAGAGTGTCTATTTGTTGGGTACTATGAATATTCAAAAGGGTACAAGCTGATCAATTTGAGCACAAACAAATCCTTCATTGAAAGGTGTGTTCAGTTTCAAGAAGAGCCCCTAGCAGCAGTGGAAGTTGGAGAATCCTCTTCACCACTAGAACCTCTGAATGTAAGTGAAGAGATAGTTGAACATGTTGATTCTGATATGTATGATAATTATTATTTGATTGTAGATCCTAATAGTCCTACAATACCAAAATGGTCAGCCAAGACCATTCATGCAGCTGGAGAAGTAGCTGGAAATCCTAATGACCCTAGGAGGACTAGATCTCAAATTGAGAGTGCTTTGTGCATGAAAGATCCTATGTTTGTTGAGAAATGCTATCTGATGGTTGAATCAGACCCAAAGACATATGAATATGCAGCAAATGATCCAAGATGGCAAGCATCCATTAAGGAAGAGTTCAGCTCACTCCAGAAGAGCAACACTTGGGAGCTAGTTGATCTTCCCCCAGGGAGGAAACTAGTTCAATGTAAGTGGGTGTACAAAACAAAATTTGTTGCTGATGGTTCACCTCTGAAGTACAAGGATAGATTGGTAGCCAAGGGCTACCCACATGTTCATGGCATAGACTACAATGAGACCTTTGCACTAGTGGAAAAGATGGACTCCATCAAGCTAGCCTTAGACATTGCAGCTTCAAAGAAATGGGAAGTACATCACATGGATGTGAAGTGTGCCTTCCTTAATGGAGATCTCACTGAAGAGATATACATGCAGCATCCTCAAGGATTTTCTACTAACCCATCTCTTGTGTGCAGGATAAATAAGTCATTGTATGGGCTTAAGCAAGCCCCCAGGGCTTAGTATGCCAAAATTGATAGCTTTCTACTATCATTGAATTTTGTTCGATGCAAATCAGATAAAAATGTCTATTTGAAGCTGATTCATGGTTCATTAATGATAATTTTTTTATATGTTGATGACCTTCTCATTATAGGAAGCTCAAAGGATGAGATTGCCTCCTTGAAGGATGCAATGAACCATGCCTTCTCCATGACAGATTTGGGGATATTGAGCCAATTCTTGGGGCTTGAGATTGCTCAAAACAAAGATGGAATCAAAGTGCATCAGTCCAAGTATGCCTTGTATTTTTTGAACAAATTCAAGATGAAGGATTGCAAGCCAAGGAAGACTCCTTTCCTTTCAGGAGTGAAGCTTGAAGAAGTTGATTCTCCACCTATGGTAAACAATACATTGTATACGCAATTGATTGGATGTTTGTTGTATATTACACATAATAGACCTGATATTTATTATGTAATAAGTGTGGCTTCAAGATACATGGATCATCCTCATGAGATCCATTGGAAAGAAGGCAAAAGGATCCTTAACTTTGTTCAGGGACAAGGACACATGGGATCTTCTATAAAGCTAAATCTGATCTTGATTTGATTGGGTTTACTGACAGTGATTGGGCAGGTGACAACACAGATTGAAATTCAACATCAGGATATGTGTTCATGCTTGCAAAATGGCCAATCAGCTGGTCAAGCAAGAAACAGAGTGCCATTGCACTCTCATCTACAGAAGCAAAGTACAGAGGAGTTGTAAATGCAACAACTCAATGTTTATGGTTGCAAGGGTTACTTGGAGAGTGTGGCTTCGAATCAGAATACTCAACTACTATCTACTATGATAATCAGAGTACCATTCAAATCTGCAATGATCCAGTGCAGAAGCAGAGAACCAAACACATTGAGATCCATATGCACTACATCAAACAGCTTGTGCATGATGGAACCATTCACCTACTCTTCTGTTCATCTTCAGAACAAGTAGCAGATATCTTCACCAAAGTTTTTTGTGAGAAGACATTCAGCAATCTCAAATCACTGCTAGAGATTGTTGATCATGCTGTGAAGCATGAGTGATGACAAGATTTCCAAATTTTGTTTTACAGTCCATGTTTAAGGGAGGTTTTTTCCCACTGGGTTTTTGCCTCTTTCCTTGGTTAAATGGACATGCAGTATGTAAAGGGTGACTAAGCCTTGTTGCTAGGCCCTATAATTTTCTGATATTTTACTCATAATTCAGGATTAACGGGGGGTGTTAGAATAATCAACCCATAGTTAGCTACCTTAGACATTAATTAATCCAATTTTTGTCTTATTTGCCTAGTTTCCATATTCCACCTTATGCAAGTTGTCCTCCACACATCCATAGTGGTAAAACTTGCTAATTTTGAGTCATGGAGCACTTGGGAAACCTCCTGGAATCAAATCTTCTTTATTCTTGGCCTCCCTAGCGCATGTCTGCTTTTTCTGCTTTATTGCCTGCTTTTTCAATGTTTTAAGGCAATTGGGAAAGTTTGACTAGGTGAAGTTAACTTGTTTTTTGTCCTCCGCATCCTCCACTCTTTTCTCCTATGAAAAGAATGTATGATTTGTCCTTCCACCC
>LPNX010527072.1:0-75290 GCA_001517045.1 Pseudotsuga menziesii | reverse complement strand
AGGCCAGGAGTCAAGTGAGTCAGATCCATGTCAAGGAAAACTCCAAAAGGATTTGGATTTTGTACACATCCCGATGTACACGGTTTTAGTGGTCAAACCCATGTATATACGCGATTGGGGGTTTAAAAGTCACGTATATGAATTTACACATGTTTTTAGGGATGGTCAAGGAAACATCAAAGGACAAAAATGGTCCAAGGGGTCTAAGGAGCCTACAGAGGGACAGGGAGAAGGCCATACAAGTGTGATTCACCTGGAGTGGTAAAATAAGCTATAACATTGAGGAAAGCCATAAATTTTGGGAAATCATATGTTTTCTTATGGGGAAATAAAACACCCAGAAATTGGTGCCCAAACCATACTTCACCCACTTGTTTCTCTTCCTCATATGGATGGAGCTAGCTGGGGAATTTTCATTCACATTTTTTGCAATTTTTCTCATTTTGTCATGCTGGAAACCCATTTTTGTGATGCATAGTGAATGGGAGAAGAGATTCACAATTTTGGGGTTTATAGAGGATGTTTTTTCCCCTGTAATTCCAAAGAACGTTTGCTAAAATTTAATTTATCTCCAATGGTTGTTTCCCCATCTACCATTTTGTTTTTGGTTTCCAAAACATTTTTCCTCCATGCCCAACACTTGTTTTTGTTGTTTTGTGCATCCTTGTTTTTGTCTAATCCATCGGGAGTGGAAGAGGACGAGAATGGGATTGATAACCCTAGTGAAGAGAGGAACCTCACAGAAATATCAAGAGGGGCTGGAGAATTTTCTATGCACACTTGAGAGAACACTGGAGGGGAAGGTATGGCCTGAGGGACTATGTAGCAGTGAAGGGAATACTTCCTTTTGTTGGGTGTGTAGGTATTGTGGATTCCAAGCTAGATAGATCTTATGTAGGTGTCCATAGGTCTTTGGTTGAGCTCACTAGCTTAGTAATTCTTCCTTTCCACTACCTTAGCAGCCTGATCAACCCAACTGTAGATTGGATTGGATGAACCTTGGTGTGTATTTGGCTATCTGTGAGCCTATTGTTCCCCTTTTCCTTGTGGAAATCATGCCCAGCTCGAGGGTGGAAGTTGTGTTCAGATATTGATGAGCACAACTAGCTTATATTTGGGTGGAACATTGCAGCGACATATCTAGTTTCTTGGGGAGGCTCATTTTCAAGATAAGTGCTCTTGTATTAACTCTACAATGTATTTTTTTATGAACATATTGAATATATTAAATGAGATTTTCTTTCGCTGTATATTATTGCATTATGAATCTACATATGTACTTTATATTCAATGCATTTTTTTTTATGTTCATGGGGCTAGATGCTTGGTTATGATGGCAAAGCAGTGTAGTAGTCACATCCTCTCCTCGGTGAGAGAGGGGAGGGGACAGGACAGGACATCACTTTATCTTCTAAACTCACACATTAGGGGGAATCTAAGATATCTATATTTATCACCCTTGAGACTCATTGAATACCTACTCATGTCATATTGTTGAAACACTATCTCTTACCCTTAATTTCCCCATATTTTAGGACTTGATCACTCTTTGTATGCTTAACATAGAATTACCATAAACTCTTGTTCACACCTTTCATAACTAGAATAGAGAAACCATCTCTTTATAACAACACCTTACACCATTGTTGGGTAGTGAAAAATCCTCTAACCTTCTAGAATGAGCAATTTTCAAGAAGATGAGCATGAACTGAGATAGATCCTTCACATTATAACCATCGTAACTGATACATGAATCAACACCAAGCTATAGGATTATATATATATCCTACCATCTTCTTCATAAATCTATATAAAAAGGGTATTTCAAATAAGAATCTAGCGTTTCATATAGATGACATCAGTCGGTCATCAATAAGTCTCAAGGGTGACAAATATAGCTATAACAATAAGTTTTCCCAATGCAGTTGCCAGTGTCAATTTTTTGTTTGAATCAAAAGACACTAACATTAAAAATTTAAAGTATAAGCTTAAAATCCCAAAGGCTGAGCATGTAGAATCAGTTGAGTTGATTGCAAATCATGAAGAAAAATAAATCACCATCTTAGAAAATTAGAAAATAAAGAACCAAATTTCTCATATGTCTTCAAGAATTGTTGAACTCATAAAAGAGAATACCAAGATAAAACACGACCATGCAACATAGATTCATAACAACTACCATCAAGAACTCATGGAGAAGAGGTCTTAAAGTCCGCCATTATGTTATTTGTTTCAAATATCAAATATTGTTGATGTCATAGATAATATAATGGAGGTTTGAGGAAATGAAGACAATGTTGATGACATGCTTTAAAACCTCTTCTTACAAAACCAAAAGCATAGAGTTGTTTGCAACCATTCAAGTGTTGAAAAGAGAGAAGAAAGTCGAAGAAGAGAAAGTAGTGGCCTTGCATGAATTTTTAAAATGAATTGATGGGACTGTAGATTGATACTATTTTTCCACCTACTAGTCATGTTTTATACTTGTTTTCCTCATTTTTCTCATTATATCCCTACAAAACCCTTAATATTTTAGCTATAACTACACTAGAGTACATATTATATATATTTTCAAGAAGTTCTTATTTATGTACTGAATTTAATTTCATTTATTAATTTTAGTATTTTATAGTTATGAAATATGCCACTAATAAGACACTGTACATTGAGCACTAAAGTTTCAACATATACTCTAATCATCACCAAGCGAGCCTAATTATATGTAATTCAAAGATGAAATCAACACAACATGGGATTGATTTGATTCAATAAGGGCCCAAAATTCAAAGATCAAGGATTATCACTACAAATCATATCACAAATGATGTCTTTAGATTGGAATCTTCAGATTTTATAATTTAATGGTGAATGAGTGATTGATTTTAACAATGCATTTATATTATCCAGACTCAAATTTATAATAGTATTAACATTTGATTCCTAAGTTCTCAATCAATAACATCCATATCATTAACTTGTGGTGAAAATGTTTCATAGGAAATCAGGGATGGTATTAATGCAACTAAGAACAAAGTTATATCCAATGGAAATTCAAAGAACACACTCATCTAAATAGGGTTCACGCTACAAAAGGGAGGTCCATGGAATTATCTACACAAACCACTAACATTTAATACTTCTAGGAATACAGGCACCAAAACCCTCAGCATTAAATCATTGATTCTAGGTGAAGCATGAATTACCTTACAAGGCATAGAATATTAAACTCTATAATTCATGAACACTTCCGCAACTGTAGTATTTTGCAACAGTTTCAATTTTGAATATATATATATATATATATATATTAGCCTTCATCGTCTAGGGTGACAATAGAATATAGAATCTTGTGAAGTTTTAGAATAGAAATACATAGAACCCTTCAAATCTTTGTCTCACAAATTATGTAACTGTTATTGTAAGTACATCAATTGAGTTTTGATTTAAGATTAGTGTTTCTATTAGAGATCCCAATACCCTTCTTTCTGTCGATCTACAGGCATTTTCTATACTTATTAGAGTACATGTTTGTTTAATTATTAACGTAGCTCATATTTAGCATCCACTATGAAATGGTTATATGTCTAGTTTCATAAACATAGAAAATTAGGGGATAAAACATTTGGATAGATTTAGTGATTGGTAATCCCAATTAGAAGTAGCATCACCAATCAAACTAGCAATTGCAATTAGAATAGTTTTTGGTTAATTTTCATTTTTGAATGGGTGTCCACAATTTTCCTTTTACATTCCTACAAGTATGTTTTTCTTTGGGATTTGATCCATTGAAATAATAAGTATCTAGTTCATTCTAGGAGACTTCTTGGTGACAGTAGGATTAACATTAGCATGATCGGCATTCAAGTAGATGGATCAACACTACTCTGAATTAGTTAGTTTTGATTTATGAAGTTTGGTGTGATGTAATTTCATTTTAATAGAAGCATATAGAAATCCAATTGCAAATAATGAACCTAGATCCCTTACATATCATGAACAAGATCTCACAAGCTTCTCTCGATCTCCAAATTGATAAGTAAATCCATTGTCCCATTTGTTTCTCTTTTTAGGGTATTAAAGTATCTCATCATTTTGGTGTCATTGCCGAGGTGATGTCAAGGGAACAATAAGTATTTGTTTGCATTGGTTTTTAGGAAACAAACATAGTAAGGATATCAACAAGAGGAATAGTTGACTACCCTCTTTTTGGAATAACATATGTGATGTGATGCATTTAAATTAGATATTATAGTCACCTGAATAGAATTAGAAGATATAAAAGGAATATTTTGTGGTACAATTAGAGCCACCCATGTACTAACCATTTTTTAGAAACACTGGTAAAAGGAGAAGGTTCATGAGTAAAATTTGGATTCTAATACGATTCACTATTTTAGAGTGAGACACTCAATGGTTTCCATGGTGGTTATGTCAAGTTATCATTCTATCATACCAAAATTCGAACCAAATTTCGTTATCTTCATAATTTCTCTCATTTTGGCTTCATATTCATTACCTTCCTTAGACTAAGTTTCCATTAATTCCATGGAAATCGTTTCCACCCAAACAAACCCAACACCAGTATTACCAACATGGTTGGAAAGGTATTATTTTTGAATGAATACCCTAACAATATTTACCACCACAACAACCTCGTTTCCCTCGAACAATCCTCCATTAATGCATCATTAATTCCCTTCCCAACCCACTCCAAACCGATTCAATAAAGTAACTCAACCCACATATAATCTTGAACTACCTCGTTGTCCTATATCTAATTAAAATGTGTTGTCAAAAACCTATTTTAGGTGCCATCATACCTTAGAATGATTTAAAACTAGTTTCTAGTGGGAATTCCTTGGGAATAAAAAATATAATTACTATTGGAACCCTTTGGGCATAGTTAGATAGATCTTGTCTAAAAATGATCTCTTTGGCGAGCAAGGGTTGAGAAAAAATAAGGGATTATTCATGGATGTTGTATTTTTCTCTAGTTTTTGGTTACCTCTACATGAAATAGGTTTCTACCAATCCATCAAGATTAAGAACTTTTATCCTTAGATAACGCATATTTCTGTCCTTCAAAAGTGTTGAGGGTAGATTTGCGATTACTTTCAAATTGTTGCATCAAGAAACATGGAAGGATCTACAAAAGATGTTTCTTATTCATATTATATTTCCTATATGGCTAATTATTTAATGTGATCATGTCATGTGTTACTCAAGATCCCTCAAGAGAATCACATCAATGTAATAACATTGTATATGAATTCAACAACACGATGACTACATGAAATAAAAAGGACTCATTACAACTACAAGAATCACAAAGATGTAATGAACATAACTACTGTAGAAATTACCTCCTCATCAATATGAATATTATTTCTCATAGGATTAATTGATTGGATAATAGAAAATACAATACTTATTGCATCTTGAACAAACTAAATTCTATTAATCATAGCACTCATTCCTATAGTTGGTTTTAGACTCTAAGGACATAAAAGAATTCAAGAGCTCTCAACAACATCACATCGAATTAGAGGAATGGCATATCAGAATACCAACAAAGGTTTCATATTGCCATGTAATATCTAGACTTGACCTCTAAATTTATTATATAAATTTGAACCATCTCTGAAAATAAGTCCAAAAATTCCAAATATGAACATTAAGTCCCTTATCTTCTACATTGATGAACTCTTGTGGCCCAAAAATATTCCTTAAAGTGAGATACATTATAAGCATTGCTATTTTATTCAATAAAGGATCACTAAATAATCAAGGGGATATATGTTGATAGGATCAGATAATGAATTATACAAAGTCCATAACGAAAACTATGCAAATTCTGTCGAATTGGTTAATTGACTTATTTGGTAGCCAACATACAATCCTATAGCACTCTTTCAATTTCATACATATGACCTCTCATTATCAATTGGTTTTATTCTTTATCCTTCTTTCGAACATTCACTTTCTTTCCATACCCACTAAATAATGTCATCCATCCTGCAACAATTGCATATTCTTTACTACAATTTTTGGGTCCTATATTTCTTGGTCTTATTTCACTCTTCATAATTGGTTATTTCATTTGTTCTATGTCATGATATATATTTTTGCATAGAAATTTGGGACCTGGTGGAGATAGTTCAACAACGTCCTTAAAGGGAATATATAACCAAGTAAATGGCATATAAGACTCAAGAGCACCGGATAGGAACAACTTTAAATTTTTGTTTTCATAATTCTTTTTGTAATGCCAATGGAAACCATGTAATTGATTCCAAGTAACATGCCATTCTTAGTTCAACTACTTATGTCATTTTTTAAGAAGAAAAGGAATAATTGGTCAAAATATAGTAGCCTTGAGAGCCAGTTGAATTTATTAAAGCCTCTGTTTGATGATATTCAGAAGTCATGTCTCATAGTTCTAGTTTTGAGAGAACTAGATGTAACCTTGCAAAAGGATAGAGAACTTGTGGAGAGTTGTGGACCAAAATGTAGCAAGATAAACATGTTCTTGTGTAGTGGGAATTTCCAACCCAAGTTTGAGGTCATTATTAAACTTGAGAATATATAGATATAGGAAGAAATACTAGAGAGATATATTGTGAAAATAGATCAATAACCAATAGTTCATGTAACAAATGTATTAGCATTAAACATCACACAAAAAGATTAGAACATATAATAAGAATGAATGATGTATTTCATTAATATTCAATGAATGAAGTAGACAGTATAAATAGACAACCTAGAACTAAATTGACATTATCTCTTTAGAATCCCTAATTATTCCTAAGTGTAGCAAATATATCCCCATGATAGAATGCACATTGCTCAAGGTGAGTTAACGACCTCACCACTACCCTAAGCGAACACCAAGTGAACTAAGAGGCACTCTAACTATATTTCCAACTGTATCTGAGCTCAAGTGACTGAGTATAGGCACATTTATGTGATATAAACAAGCCAAAGTGTTGGAATAATCAAAACCCATTCCAATACTTAGGATAAAATAATTAATCTTTTTGATTAATTTCCTAGGTCCTACACTAGCTAGTATGCATCCACTTGCATTTTTGTGGTCAAAATTGAAAAAATTAACTCATAGAGAGATTTGGAAAGATTATATATAATATTCTTCCAACTAACAGACTACTCATTTTAGTAAGTGCGCATTCTTTTCTTATCTAGAGTTTCCAGTTTTTTTCTACAATTTTAAGGCAAAAAGTAAAAGCTAGTTTTAAGGTAGATACCTTGTTTTTTGCAACAAATCACCTTAATTATTTTATTCATATAAAAGAATGATAAATTACACTATCCTTCACTTATAATATATACCTATTCATTCAGCAAATTTGTGAGCATCTTGACTAGTTTGGAAATTTCTTTATGCACCTCTGGGGGATTTTGACTAGTTTAGTAAGCCTGCTTTTGTACTAATTCAAATAACAAATTTATTCTTTATAATACTTGGAGTATATACATGGTGATAAGAATATATATATTTAATTATTTCTGGTGTAAATTAATATCAACAACAGTTTCTGTTACTCAAGATATTCAGTCTCTTTTTGAGTGTTTCTTGCATAGTTTTCAAGTAATTTTGTGAGTTCAACTGATCTGCATTTGGGATTAATTTCCACATGGTATCGGAGCCTTGGTATCTCGATTATTTTCCTCTTATACATTGTTTTCCAGGTTCGACATCACTCACTGGGAGAGCATTATGTATGTTCAAGGGTGCAGTTGCTAAAGAATGAATCAATCCCACCAAATCTTCTTGACTTCATTCAACTATTTCGAATAGAAGGAAAGGATGGAGATTTTGATGAGGAGTAAATTCCTATACAGAGTGACCTTGGAAACTAAAGTTGAGCCTAATGCAGTTGTAGAGAAGATAAAATGGCATAATAGGAGAGATGAGGCATATGGTCTCTTATGTCTGAGCATTTCCAAAGACCTTCTATTTCATCTTGATGGATTGTTAACACCAAATAAATTATCAGAGAAGCTTCAAACTTTATTTGGGAAGACATATAATATGAGTGGTTATCAACTGGAGAATGAGTTGAGGGGTATTGATAAAGAAGATGAAAAACTAGTCTTTGCCATTATTTCAAATTTTGTCCCTGACTAATCATTATTGTTTTCAACTTTCCATGCCACCAAGTTGAGAGTTCGAAACTGGAATATGCCTTCATTGGAATATTTCATGGAATCCTTGAATAAGGAGTAAGAAAAATTAGTCATGATGGACGCCATCAAACCTTCCAAATATCAATCTTTGGTTGCTGGAGATTCCAAGGTTGATTTCAAATGTAAGAAGAAGGCTAATAATCCTCCATACCAAAAATGAGACAATTTGAAGTCTCATGAGGAATCCTCAAACTCTAAGAAGAATAAATTTCAGAAGAAAAAAGGTAAATGTGAAGGAATCAAGTGTGCATAATGTGTTAAGGGATTTCATCCTAAGAGATATTGCATGATAGATTGATATGATGACTCAAATCCTAGAGAAGAAAAACATATCCCTTCCTGATGGATCAAAGAATAAGGAAGGAGGATCCAGTTTTGAAGACAAGGAGAGATTTCATTCCCTGGTTGCAAGAATTGTTAACTCCTTCCTTTATCATTGATTATGAAGCTTCTAGGAACATGGTTTCAACAAGGGAGTCCTTCTCCTCTCTTAATGATTTAAAATCTCACAGGACTTTGCTGGGAGACAACTCAAAAACTGAAAGTAAGGGTAAAGGTAGCATTGATTTTGACGATGGTTCTTTTAATAATGTCTTATGTGTCCCAGGTATTGCTTCTAATCTCTTGTAATTCCACCACATGATCCACACTGGTTCTCCTAAGAAGGTTGTTTTATCTCCTAGTGATCTTGAAATATTTGATATTGTGAATGGTAGAGTGATTGATAAAGGTTTTGTGGATCATTGTTTGAGAGTATATAGGTTCTCACACTTCATTACTTTCTCTAACCCCTTTTCTCTCCCCACCCATGCCAATGAAGAAAAAAAAATTTGGCATGAGAGTTTTATTAATTTAAATTACAAATATATTTCATATTTGTGTGAAAAATACATGCTTACATGGCTACCAAAGATAAATTTTTCCAAAGGAGTCTCTCAGGGTTGCATTCTAGGAAAAAGAGCATAAGCATGAGAGATTTAGTCATGAGTGAACCTCAACACCTCTTGAGATCATCCACAATGACATTTCTGGTCATTTCCTTCATATTCCCATGATTCAATACAAGTATGTCTTAACCTTCATAGATGACTTTTCCAAATACTTTTGGGTTTACTTCCTTAAACTCAAGTATGAATATTTTGACCTCTTCAAGGTTCTTAAATACTTGGTTGAGAACCAGTCTAGGAGGAAACTCAAGATCCTCAGATATGATAATGATAGTGAACATGTCAATTATGATTTCATTAAATATTGTGAAGATGAAGGTATCCATATGAAACACTCTATTCCTTACACACCTCAGTATAATGGTGTTGCTGAGAGGAAGAATAGAAGCCTCAAGGAGATGGATACTTGTATAATGGATTCTAAGACGTTTCCATCAATTTTTTGGGATGAAGCTATAAAATATGCATCCTACATACATAATAGGGAGCCTCACAAGAAACTTCATGGATTTACTCCTTTCAAATCTTGGAGTGGACACAAGCCTGGTGTGTCTCATTTCAGGATATTTGGTTCAAGAGCATGGGATAGAATTCCATTAGACAGAAGGAGGGATTTGGAAACCCAAAGTAAATATTTCATATTTGTTGGTTATTTTGAATATTCCAAAGGGTATAATATAATCAACATTATCACTCAAAAATACTTCATTGAAAGGAGTGTTCAGTTTGAAGAAGATCCTATGCTAGCAGTATAAATTGGAGAGTCTTCTTCACCACCTCCACATTTGATTGTAAGTGAAGAGACTAATGAAATTTATGATTATGATATGTCTGATAATGATGATTTAAATGTATATTCTAACATCCCTACAATTCCAAATTGGGAATCAAATACCATTCAAGAAGCTAGGGAACTAGTTGGGAATCCTAGTGATTCTAGGAGGACTAAATCTCAAATTGAGAGTGCCCTTTCTATCAAGGACCCTTTATTTGTTTATAAGTGTTTCCTAATGAATTAATATGATCCAAATAAATATTCATAAGAATATAAATACCCAATATGGAAAAAAACCATTAAGGATGAATTTCATTCTCTCCAAAAGAATGACACATGGGAAAAAATAATTCTTCCCCCAGGGAGAAAGCTAGTCAAGTTTAAATGGGTGTTCAAAACTAAATTTGATGCTCACATATCTCCTGTAAAGTATAAGTAAATTTTATTTTCCAATATATTCTCCCAATTCCAAGGAATTGACTACAACGAGACCTTTGCACTAGTTGCAAAGATGGACTCCATAAGACTAGTTTTGGCCATTGCAACTTCCAAGCAGTGAGAGGTACATCACATGGATGTGAAGAGTGAGTTTCTACATGGATATATGAAATAATAAATATATATGTTCCATCCATAAGGTTTTTTTACTAATCCATCTCTTGTGTACAAGTTAGGGAAATCATTGTATGGGATAAAACAAGCTCCCATAGCTTGGTATGCTAAGATTGACGTATTTTTTCTATCACTCAACTATTGTAGATGCAAGTATGATTCAAATGTCTATTTTAAGCTGAATCATGGTTCTTTAATAATTATTGTATTTTATGTGGATTACCTTCTAATCATAGCAAGTTCCAAGAAATAAATTTCCTCTTTGAAGAGTGCAATGAACCATGCCTTCTCTATGACTGGTTTGGGATTGTTAAGCGAATTTTTGGGGCTTGAAATTTCTCAATCAGATATTGGAATCAAGGTAAATCAGTACAAGTATGCTTGCGACCTATTGAAAAAGTTAAATATGAAGGATTTCAATCCAAGAAATACTGCTTTCCTTCTAGGAGTTAAGCTTTAAGAAGCGTAATCAACTCCATTGGTAAACAACACCCTGTATAGGCAATTGGTTGGTTGTCTTATTTATTTGACTCATACTCAGCCTTATATATCTTATGTAGTGAGTGTGTCTTCTAGAAAAATTGATAAGGCTCATGAAATTCATTGGAGGGCATCAATGAGAATACAAAACTTTGTATAAGGAACAAAAACTCATGGGATTCACTATGTTGCACAATATAGCCTAGAGTTAGTTGGTTTTACTAACTATGATTGGGAAGGCTACAATACTGATAGAAAATAAACTTATGGATATGTGTGTATTCGTGTAGATAGGCCAATAATTTGGTCAAGTAATAAGTAAAGTGCAATTTCACATTCATCCACAAAGGAAGAATACAGAGGAGTTGTGAATGTAACTACTCAATGTTTGTGGTTGCAGGGAATACCTGGACAGTTTGGGATAGAGATTGAGACTTATACAATCATCCATTATGACAAACAAAATACCATTCGAATATCAACTGATACAGTACTGATGCAACGAACCAAACACATATATATCCATATACACTACATCATAGGACTTGTGCATGATGGGGTCATTGCTCTGCTCCATTGTGCATCATCTCAGCAAGTTGTAGACATCTTCACCAATGTGTTTTCTGAGAATACTTTCACCAATATCAAATAACTGATGGGGATAGTTTATTATGTGGTGAATACTGATTGAATACAACATTTCTTACAATTTTTTTCATGTCCATGTTTAAGGGATGATTTCCCCCTTTGTGGTTTTGCCTCTTTCCTTGTTTTGTATGGACAAGCAATATGTAACCGGTGACTATACCTTGTTTCTAGGCCCTATATCTCTGATATTGTTATGATATTGTACACAAATTTGGGCTTAAGAGGAGGTTTTGGAATAATAAAAACCCATTCCAATACTTATGATAAAATAATTAATCTTTTTTATTAATTTCCTAGGTCCTACACTAACTGGTTTGCATCCATTTGCATTTTTGTGGTCAAACTTGCCAAAATTCCTCCTAGAGCACTTTGGAAAGATTATGGATAAGATTCTACCAACTAACAAACTACCCAGTTTAGTAATTCTTCATTTTGGAGTCATAGATTCATCATCATAGATGTTTCCATCATCATATTATTATTTTGATCATCGTACCATACTATCTGTCATCAAAAGTTTCTACAGAGCCAACCCATTTTCATGCTGGATGTAGGCCTAGTCCTCTGCTAGGTATTCATCACATCTCAAGAAATATGCCATGTAGGAACTATCCAGGACCTCCTTTAAACTTCCACATGAATAACCTGCATCTTCTACCTTCTTCTCGTTGTATCCAAATCATCTCTTTTTCCCTGCATAAATCAAGACAAAGAACAAAGTTTTAGATGCATACAACCTGTGTTCTTTCACCATAGTAGTAAGACAGGATAATTTTATGTCATTAACACAACATACATTTTCTACAATGTGATAATCATCTAGGATCACATTAGTGCACTATGTATTTGCATGGTTAACCTGCATTCTGTCAGTAGAACCCCCTAGGTGCACCTATTGTGCTTCATGACCTTATCATCTCAACATCGGAACACACACACACACACACACATGTGTGTGTGTGTGTAAGGATATATTATGACCCAACAACCTGCTACATCAATACCTTTTACGTTCTCTGGTAAAACTCAAGAACTTATTACATCTGAACAACCTGTGTCCAGGATCTTTTATGTTCAGACAACCTTCGAGGCATATTACATACAAATAACATGTGTACCACTCCAGGTCTCATTTTATAGCTGGATAAACCACAAGGTGTATTACATTTGAGTAACCTATGTACCATGACAATACCCATTTTACACTTGAATAACCTGTCACGGGACAGATTACATCTAAGGATAACTTACAAGCTTCGCTAGGACTACTTATATATGAGGAAAACCTACATGACTAATTACATCCAAGCATCCAGTTTCACCAGGATTTTTCCTGCTCGGATAACCTGTCACATTTCCCATGTGAGTTATCATGCATCAGCTACTTCTAACATAGAACAAATTAGGACTGATTACATCCATGGATAACCTACAAGCATCGCGAAGACTTTTCCAAGGATAATTTATAGGACTGATTACATCTGAGCAACCTATGAGCTTCACTAGGATGTTATGCTCAGAAAACCTTTCTTCTCTATCTATGCTAGAACAAATCACTCCGTCTTTCGAGGGATCTTGATCTGGATCACACCAAGTATTTCTCTAAACTACTCAAACTTCAATGTTGCAAGAGGCTTGGTCAAAACATCAGCTATCTGCTCCTTTGTTTTCACATACTAGAGCTTCACTTCTCCTCTCTGCACCATATCCCTGATATATTGGAACTTGATATCGATGTACTTCGACTTGTCATGGAACACATGATTTTCCAACATCTTCACGCAAATTTGATTGTCGTAGAAGACACAATTCACATCCAAATGGAGATCAAACAAGTTAGACAGTATATTTCAAAACCACACTACCTCGCAACTAGCTAAGAAAGCGAAAACATACTCTTCCTTGGATGTACTCAGCACCACACATGATTTATTCCTGCTAAACCAGGAGATCATGCCAGATCCCAAACTAAAGAAGCATCCTAAGGTGCTCTTCCTATAAGTGGTGTTTCCTTCCCAATCCGAATCAACATAACCATATAGGTTAATATTGTGATTCGCATCATATAGGAGCCCATAATCCACTGTACCTTTTAGGTACCTTAGTATATGCTTTGCAGCTATCATGTGAACATGTATCGCATCCATTAGGAACTTTCTGAAGGTGTTCAACACAAACCATATTTCTGGTCTCATATTCATCAGATACATCAATGTGCCAATCATCTGACAATACATCATGGCATCGACCTTCTCGAATGAAGCATCCCTCAGAAGTGTCAAGTTAGATGCCATAGGTGTGGCCATTTGCTTGCATCCCATCATTCCGAGTCTTTTCAAAATATACAATGCATATTTTTCTTGAACAAGGAATATCCCATCTACACTCTGCCACACCTCCATGCCTAAGAAGTAGTGCATCACACCTAAGTATTTCATCTCAAACTCTATAGAAAGTCTCCTCTTTGCATCTGTAATGAGTTCATTTTCACCTATTAGAAACAAGTCATCGACATACAGTAGGAGTATCACTGGTATTTCATCTTCCACCTTGAAGTAGAGGTTGGAATCTTATTTACTCTTGGTAAATCCCAAGCTCATTAGGAATTTATCCACCCTTCTGTACCATGTCCTCGGTGCTCGTTTCAATCCATACAAGGCCTTCTTCAATTTTTGCACATGGGTCTTCCTGTATCCCAGCGGTTGTAACACGTACACATCCTCATCAACTACACCATTCAAGAAAGTTTTCTTGATATAAAATTGGTTTGTCTCCCATCTCATACCTACACATATGGATCTATTGGAAGTGTTCCTTTCCATGGGTGCAAATGTGTGTCTTCGTATTCTATGCCTTCTTTTCATGAGAAGCCTCATGCTATGAATTACACCTTATATTTCTCAATGTCTCCATATACAACATGCTTGATATTGTATCCAATTCGAAGTCATGAAATACTTCTTCTCTGGTATCGAAACAATATCCCAGACATCATTCTTCATGATCGACTGATGTTCCTCGATGATCACATCCTTCCATTCTTTATTTTTTGTATCCTCTTCATAGGTGGAAGGTTATCTATCAATGATGTCACACAAAAGGTCCACATAACTATTGTAGGTATTTTCCTTCTTTCACCCTCTATGTATTCCCTCTAGAGAGCCGCTATACCTTTCATCTTCTCATAAGATCTCCCATGCCCATGCTGGTTTCCTCTTATGGGATTCCTTCTCAAGGAATGTCTCTACCAAATATTGTGGTTCTTTCATGTCATGATCTTTATGGTGATATGGAATTGTTTCTCCAATTTCCATATCTTGTCCTCTTGTCTCTCCAGGTTCCTTGACCTCCTGGATGGGTGTCCTCCTGGATCTGAAGTATGTTGAGTCTTCATCAAAGGTTACATCTCTACTGATGTCGATCTTCTTGAATACTGGGAAGTATATTTGGTAGGCCTTCGATGTATCACTATATCCTATTAAGATACCCTTCCTCCCAGAAGGATCGAGCTTGGTGCTTTTCTCCTTTGGGATATGTATGTACACCGAGAAGCCAAATATTCTCATATAGATGACTTTTGGTTTCTTTGCTGAGAAATCCTCTTCAGGAGTCTTATTGTCAAGTACTAAATGAGGAGTATGGTTCTATAAATACACAACTACTCTTTATGCCTCCGCCCAAAGGTGCATAGGAAGACCCTTATCATGCAACATGGCTCTTGTTGCCTCCATGATCGTTCGGTTCCCTCGTTCTGCAACCCCATTCTATTGAGGATTGTACAAAGTGCTCAAATCCCTCTTAATCTCACACTCTCCGCAAAGTTCCTGGAATTATTTCAAAGTGAACTCTTTGCCATTATCTGGCCATGGTGTCTTTATTTTCCTATCGTTTAGTTCTCGACTAAGGATTTATATTCCTTAAACTTATTGAAAACTCCACTTTTCCCTTTCAAGAGATATATCAAAGTCTTATGTCAGAAATCATCTATTAAGGAAACATAGTACACAAACTTGCTTAATGAACTAGAGGACATAGGTCCACATACATCAGAGTATACTATCTCAAGTACTCCTTTATCCTTGCTCCCACTGTTGGGAAATATCTTCTTCTCATTCTTTCCTTCTGCACATCCTTTGAAAATTCCTTCATGCTTTTCATGGATCTCTAGAAGTCCTAAGACAACTTTTCTTTCCATTGTTAGCGCCCTATAGTGCACATGTGCAAGCCTTATGTGCCATAGTTCACTTGGTTCAATCAACTCATGCAAGCCTTATGTGCCATAGTTCACTTGTTTAGGCTGTCTCTTCAGATTGTACAAGCCTTTGTCTGTTGATGTAATTGTAAATTCGGAATGTATTTCTTATGTATTGTAACCTCATGTTTATTGCGGGATGTATTTGTAATGTACTTGAGTCATGCCATGCCCCGATATTCCTATCGAGAGGTTCTATAATGTAAACAATTCATGTCAAGTTATTGTGGGTAACCCTCCTATTGGTTAAGGGTTAAAGTCCCTGCAGTTCCGGGGCACTAGGGTTATTAGACTCACCTAGTGAAGTTGGCCCTAGTTTGGTTTAGTCAAGTCAGGAATTAGTATAAATAGAGAACTAGCCTCTCTATTTATCACACACACACACTCACACTCAGTTGCAGCACATAGCTGAGGAAGAAGAAGACACTGGGGTAAGGAAGAAAGAGGTTACTGCTGTCGGCAGATCATCTTACTGTTTTGGGGTTTTACTTTTGGTGTTGATTCTATCTCTGAGGAAGTTGTGGGGTTTTCTCCATTTATGGTTTCCCCGAGGAAAAACATTGTTTTCATTGTCACTTGTTTTTTATTGTTGTGTTTGTTATTCTCTTAGTTAAAGATCCTAATATAATGCTAGCTTAATGTTAAAAATCTAACATGGTATCAGAGCTGACCTCAGAAGAAGACACTGTGCACCTGCAAGAACTAGGGATTCCTACTTTGTGGATCTCTCTCCACATATTTTTAGCAAAAGAAGGTTGGAATAACTCTCCTCCCTAGGGTGCATCTTTCTGTCGAAGCAGAAACCAATTCTAAGGTTTTTCAGTTTTGGACCCAACACTACTGCCGAAAATTAGGGCTTTCCACAGAAGTGGAATTTTTCAGTGAGCCTAGGCCTGGATTGATATCCTCCTCAAAATCAAAGTTAGGGATCAAAATCAAAGCATTTGGTTGGAAATAACTCTGGAAAATCAAAACCCTAATCTACACCTAAACCAACACTACAAGAAGTTCAGCTCCAAATCCAGATCCGACATCTTGACCTGGTAAGGTCTAAATCTTTTTTATTTCCATTTGAGGTTCTTAGTTAATATGTCCTATCATACCAATATTGATGAAAATATTGAGGAAGCTGATAATTTCTGAGCCTAGAAGTATAGGATTTCCGTGGTCTTGGAAGAAAATGAGTTGGACTCCTATATCAGTGAGGAGGTTCCAGTTCCAAAGGGAGACGAGGAAAAGGCCTTACATAAGAAGAAATTGGTTATGGAAAAGAGTATCATTTCTGATTCAATTAAGGATCACCTCATACCACAAGTGTCCTCCCTAAAGACACCTAAAAATATGTTTGATGCCCTAACCAAATTGTTTGAAGGGAAGAACATAAACCAAAAGATGACTCTGAGAAACCAACTGAAGAATGTAACGATCCAGAATGCAAAGACCATCCAATCTTACTTTACAAGGGTGCCTCATCTAGGAACAACTAGAAGCAGTAGATGAAGAAGTGGAGAATGCAGAGATTGTAATGACCACCTTGAATGGTCTCCCTAGATCATGGGACTCCTTTATTCAAGGAATCTATGCCAGAAAAAAGTTAGTCAAGTTTAGCAGACTATGGGAAGAGTGCTCTCAAGAAGAAGCATGATTATTAGCTCAAGAAGAAAAGATGGAAAGTGAAGATCAATCTCTCATGGTACACTCCAAGAAAACCAGAAGAAGTTCTCATCACCCCAGAGGTAAGCACTCTCACAAAGATAACACTAGAAAAGATTTGTCTAGAATCAGATGTTATACATGTGACAATAAAGGACACTATGCTAGATAATGTCCTAGAAACAAAAATGCCTTTGACAAGAAGAAGGGAAACAAGAGAAGAAATCATGCTCATGCTGTAGAGGATGATGAACCTTCTAGAAAGAGAACCAGATATGAAAGTGAAGATTCTTCAAGTGATGAAGAATATGTTTTGATTTCCACTCTTACAGGAAAAATTACTCACGAAAGCAATGATTGGCTTATAGATAGTGGGGCTTCCAAACATATGACAGGATTCAAGGAATCCTTTGTGACACTATCAGAACATGAATCACCTCACAAGGTGAAGCTCGGAGATGACTACCAGTATCCAATAAAATGTAGTGGGGAATCCTCCTATAAGCTAGACTCTGGAAAGTCTATGACAATGAAGGAAGTATTGTTTGTACCAGGACTAAAGAAGAATATCCTCTCCATATCTGCATTAGATGCAAAAGGAATGAGGGTTGCATTTATAGATGGCCAAGTCATCATGTGGCCAAAGGGAAAGACTATTGATGATGCAGTAGTGGTTGGGGAACAAGAAGGAGGTTTGTACAAATTGAAGGGCCATCCAAAAAAAGCCTTGGTCCATGACACAGTAGAGACAAATGAACTTTGGCATAGAAGGATTGCACATGTGCATTACAGAGCACTACCACTTGCAAGCAAAGTTGTTGAAGGTCTTCTAGAAATACAAGCAAAACATGATGGGGTCTGCAAAGGATGAGCGAAAGGAAATAACACAAAGAAGACATTTCCAAGTAGTGAGAGCAAAGAAAAAGGAATCTTGGAAATCATTCACTCCGATGTATGCGAACCAATGTCATCAAAATCACTAAGTGGGTATGTATACTATGTTTCTTTCATTGATGACTTTTCTAGGAAGACATGGATTTACTTCATGAAGAACAAAGATGAAGTATTCAGCAAGTTTAAGGAATTCAAAGCCTTGATCGAGAATCACATAGAAAAGAAGATTAAGAACTTTCGATTAGATAATGGTGGAGAATTCACATCAAATGAATTCAAAGAGTTATGCAAAGACTCAAGGATTAAGAGAGAGTTGTCCACCCCATATAATCCACAACAGAATGGGATTGTATAAAGGAAGAATAGAACTATCATGGAAGCTACAAGAGCTATGCTTCATGATCAAGATCTCCCTATGCATCTATGGGGAGAAGCTGCAAGGACAACGGTGTATGTACACAATTGTAATCCACACAGAGTACTCGAGGACAAGACACCTGAAGAAGTATTCTTTGGCAAGAAACCAGAAGTTAGCTATCTCAGAATATTCAGCTGTCCAATGTACATACATATTCCAAAAGAGAAGAGGACAAAATTAGATCCTTCAGGAAAGAAGGGTATATTTGTGGGATACTCTGAAAGCTCGAAGGATTACAGAATATACTTCCCAGGATTCAAGAAGATCGACATCAGCAGGGATGTGACATTTGACGAAGACTCGGCTTACATCAAATCCAGAAAGAAACCTGTTGAAGTTCCTGAAGAAGCAGAAGCACCTAGGATTCATGATACAACCATGAATGAAGAAACTCAAGAAGAAGATCGAGAATTTGAAGAACCACAAGAACCTATAGATCCACCTTAGGAGAAGAATCCTCATAAGAGGAAACCTACTTGGGTATGAGAAGCTATCCAAGGTGCAGAAAGATATGGGGCTGCAGAAGAGAATCATAGAGAAAGAAAGAGGACCAGATCCTGCACCGGATATGTAGCTTTATTATGTGATTTTATTGATAAAGAATCTTTCAATTATGAATAAGCGAAAAAACGGAAATAATGGAAGGATGCTATGATCAAAGAGTATCAATCGATCATGAAGAATGATGTTTGATATGTTGTCCCAAGACCAGAAGGGAAGTCTATCATAACTTCCAAATGGATCTACAAGTTAAAGCATGTTGTAGATGGTAGCATTGAAAATTATAAAGAAATATTTGTTGCTCGTAGCTTCTCCTAGAAATAAGGAATAGATTATGAAGAAACTTTTTCACCTCTAGCCAGATACACTTCCATCAGATCAATACTTTCTCTGGTTGTAGTCATGAAATGGTGGATACACTAGCTTCTCCTAGAAATAAGGAATAGATTATGAAGAAACTTTTTCACCTCTAGCCAGATACACTTCCATCAGATCAATACTTTCTCTGGTTGTAGTCATGAAATGGAGGATACACCAGATGTATGTCAAGACTGCTTTCTTGAATCGTGTAGTGGAAGAGGAAGTGTATGTAGAGCAGCCACTTGGTTTTGAGACACATGACAGGGAGTCTCATGTGTGTAGATTGAAGAAAGCCCTGTACTGTTTGAAACAGGCACCTAGGACATGGTACGACAGAATTGACATCTTTCTATCCAGTTTGGGCTTTACCAAGAGTAAAGCGGATTCCAACCTTTACTACAAGGTTGAATATGGAAACCCAGTGATGCTCCTACTGTATGTAGATGATCTGTTTGTAACAGTTATGGATGGGTTGATTACTGATACGAAGAGGAAGCCTGCTTCCGAGCTCAAAATGAAGGACTTGGGTATGATGCATTATTTTCTAAGCATGGAAGTGTTGCAGAATGCAGATGGAATTTCCCTAGGACAAGGGAAATATATAGTAGAGATCCTGAATAGGTTTGGGATGATGGACTACAAGGCTATGGACACACCTATGGCATCAAAACTAAAGCTATTGAGTGATGCTTCATCAGACACAGTTGATGCTGTGATGTATTGTCAGATGATTGGGTCTTTTATGTACCTGACGAACACGAGACCAGATATTTGCTTGCTATGAACACCTTGAGCTAGTTCCTAATAGATCCAGGACATGTTCACTTGATTGATGCAAGTCATATTCTGAGGTACCTAAAGGGTACAGTTTATTATGGGCTCAAGTATGAGGTGATTCAGAATATTAACCTAGAGATTTATGTTGATTCAGATTGGGTAGGCAGTTCCATCGATAGGAAGATCACTTCAGGGTGTTGCTTCAGTATGGGATCAAGTGTGATCTCTTGGTTTAGCAGTAAGCAATCCTGTGTGGCACTATGCACAGCTAAAGCAAAGTATGTCACAGCTTGTTTAGCTAGTTATGAGGCAGTATGTCTAAGGAAGCTACTGTCTGATTTATTTGATCTCCAGTTGGACGCTACTTATATATATTGTGACAACCAGAGTTGTGTGAAGTTGTCAGAGAACCCGGTGTTCCATGAGAAGTCGAAGCATATTGAGATCAAGTATCACTATATCATATATATGGTGCATAGGGGAGCATTGAAGCTCCAGTATGTTGTGACAGATGAATCCATTGGCCAGAGTGAAGTTTGAGTACTTCAGGGAGAAGCTTGGTGTTCTCCACATCGAGGTTCCTTCCAAGGGGAAGTGATGAGTCTGTGAGCCATTTTGACATGGTGAGAGGATTGGTTCCTTCCATGGTTAGATGTAAGGGCTGAGCCATTCTATCATGGTGAGAGGATTGGTTCCTTCCATTTCAGATATGAGTGTTGAGCCATTCTGATATGACTGTAGGATTGGTTCCTACATGATCAGATATAAGGGCTATTTCCATTCTTGGAATGGAGCTGCCTGGTGAGTTACCAGGAATACTCGGTCTAGGACTGAGGGCCTTTCTGATATGATTGTAAGATGCAGTCTAACATGATCAGATGCGAGTGCATGGCCATTCTGATGTGATTGAGGGATGTGTTCCCACTTGATCAGATATAAGGGTTGTTACCATTCTTGGAATGGAGTTGTTTGGTGATTTACAAGGAAAACTCAGTCTAGGAATGAGGGCCGTCATGATATGACTGTGTGATGTGTTCTCACATGATCAGATATGAGTGCATGGACTTTTTTATGTGATTGAGGGATTTTTTCCCACTTGATCAGATATAAGGGCTATTTCCATTCTCTAGGAGAATGGAGGAACCTGGTCAGTTACCAGGAACCCTCAGTTTGGGAATGAGTGCCCTTCTAACATGGTTAGAGGATTAAGTTCCTTCCATGGTCATATGTAAGTGTTATGCCTTTTCATAGATGGTAGTAGGTGTGTCCTACCATACTGGTGATTGTAAGTGCTGAGCCTTTCCACAGATGATAGTAGGTGTGTCCTATCATGCTGGTGGATGTAAGTGATGTACCTTTCCACAGATGATAGTAGTTGTGTCCTATCATGCTAGTGGTTGTAAGTGCTGAGCCTTTTCACATATGATAGTAGTTGTGTCCTATCATGTTGGTGAATGTTAGTGCTGGGCCTTCCTGATGTGATTATAGGATTGGTTCCTACATTATCAGATGTGAGTGTTGGGCATGTCTTTCTGACATGATGTTGGATGTGTTCCTCTCATGGTCAGATGTAAGTGCTGGGCGGGCCATTCTGACTTGCTGTCAGATATAAGTGCTGAATAAGACCTACATGGAGGATAGGCCTACAACCAACATGAAAAAGGGATGGCTCTGTATAACTTCCTATGACAAGAAGAATCATGAGATAGCACCTGTGATGATCCAGTGATGATGATCCAGCAGTGATGATCTAGATCGACTGATGATCCAGATCCAGTGATGATGTCTAGTGATGATGATCTAGATTAAGTACTGATCTAGATCTAGTGATGATGATCCAGATCGAGTGATGATTCAAATCCAATGATGAACATGACTTGAATATGAATATGATGAGAAATTGACGATGATCTAGATAATATAGAGAGAAAGACTTATGCTGATAAATTATGTCAAGAGAATACCTTCCTAGTTAAGAGGAGTGTTGACATAATTGTAAGTTTGGAATGCATTTCTTATGTATTGTAACCTGATGTTTATTTCAGGATGCATTTGTAATGAACTTGAGTCATTTCATGCCCCGATGTTCCTATCGGGAAGTTCTATAAGGTAAACAAGTCATGTCAACTCATTGTGGGTAACCCTCCTATTGGTTAAGGGTTAAAGTCCCCACAGTTCTGGGGAACTAGGGTTATTAGATTCACCTAGTGAATTTGGACCTAGTTGGGTTTATTCAAGTTAGGAATTAGTATAAATAGAGAGCTAGCCTCTCTATTTATCACACACACACTCACACTCAGTTGTAGCGCATAGCTGAGGAAGAAGAAGACACTAGGGCAAGGAAGAAAGAGGTTATTGCTGCTGAGAGATCATCTTACTATTTTGGGGTTTTACTTTTGGTGTTTATTCTATCTCTGAGGAAGTTGTGGGATTTTCTCCATTTATTTTTTCCCCGAGGAAAATCACTGTGTTCATTGTCACTTGTGTTTGATTGTTGTGCTTGTTATTCTCTTAGTTAAAGATCCTAATATAATGCTAGCTTGATGTTAAAAATATAACATCATCTTCTTCTCCAATAATGGTTGCATCCTCTATTTTCTTTCCTCTGGGCCACATTATATCTTGGCCATCGATAAAATAAACCCTAATCCCTTGTGTATCTAGTTCAAAAATGGAGAGAAGATTCTTCTTCAATCCTGGAACATATAGCACAACTGTCATCTTCAAGGATTTTTTGGAGTCACTCTTGTATGAAGCTTCTTCACTCCCTTTTATGGGGTATTGATAGTAATCCCCATGTTTCACCTTATGTGGTGACTCATGTTTAGATATATTAATGAACAATTCCAATCACTTCTCTTCATGTGAGAGAGTGTCTATAAGTGTTGCATTTAGCATGCACTCTTCATCCAAATAAACCTTCTCCCATCTGAATCTTTTGTTGGTTGGTTTATAATATTTGGAAACATGATCATGGTGTCTCCTTTCTTTGATGGGGAAATCTCTTACAAAGTGTCTCTTTTCATCACAGGTATAGAATCAAACATTTTAAGTATCTCTTCTTGTCTTCTTCGGTTTCTTGTCCTTCTTCTTGCTGTGATGAAAGTTCTCCTTCTTATTGAATTTCTTCCCTGTGTGAAATGTGAGAGATTGGTCATCAATTTCTACCATATTTTCTTCTATTGTCACAAGTCTAACTTCTTCTTATTCACATTATTCTCGAAGTATAATGAAAGAGATCATCTTACTTATTGCACAAATTCCTTGAATGAATGAGTCCCATAATATAGGGAGACCATTCAAGGTAGTCATTACAATTTCTCCTTCTTCACCACTTTCTTCAACCACTTCAAGTTGTTCTTTGAATTGAGAAACCCTTGTGAAGTAAGACTGTACATTATCAAAGTTCTGTATCTTCACATTCTTCAATTGGTTTCTCAAATTCATCTTCCGGTTGATGTTATTCCCTTCGAACATATTTTTCAAAACATCATACACTTCTTTTGGTGTCTTGAATGAAGACACATGGGGGATAAGGTGATCCTTAATAGATTATAGAATGTTTCTATTAACCTTAGCCATGATTATATTATGAGAAACCTTAGACTCATCTCCCTCTGGTTCTAGAACTTCTCCATTGATGAAATGGTCCAAATCATTCCCTTCAAGGATCAAGGAGATTCTGTACTTCCATGCTCAGAAGTTGTCAACCCCTCCAAGCTTGTCCTCAAGATGATTATGATGAGTCATTTTTTCAGATAATAACCTCAAATGGAAATAGAAATATTTAGATCTTACCGATTTGAGGTGTCCAACCTAGTTCTGGAGCTAATTGACCCAAGGTTTGTTAGAGAAACCCTAATTTCCAAACTTGGAGTTTGGGAATTCTGTTTAGACAGAAAAATATGCCTCCCTAAGGAAATTTTTTCAGTTAGGTCACTTTCTAAAAACTAAGGTGGGAAGCCTCCAAAACGTGATGCGCTAGTTCCTCCTTCCACTAGTGACAGGGTAAAAAATGAAACTTCTCCAATTAAGAAACTGTATCCACCAAAATATTCTCCCTATTGAGGCGAGCTAGCCTATCCCTCTTTTCTTGATGATATGTGGAGAGAACACCTTGAACTAGGAAGCCCTAGTTTCTGCACCTACATGAGGCCTTCTTTAAGAGACGCTCTGATACCATGTTAGTTTTTCTTTAGATATGATTAGTTTATCTAGAATATTTATCTCAAATAATAACAAGTACAACAAGATGCATAAGATATAAAAGATACAAGAGACACAAATATTTTCATTGGGGAAACTATAAATGATAAATCCCCACAAACTTCTTTAGAATAGTAATATTATCAAAAGCAGTAATAAGAAGTATTTAGCAGCTATCTCCCTCTCCTCCATTTTCTCTCTCTCTCTCTCTCTCATGCAAACTTGAGAGTGTGAGGTGTGTATAAATGAGGGAGAGTGCCTCCCTATTTATACCCTTTCAAGTCACTAACCAAACATAAGACTGGGGCCCACATGTATTCCCTAACAAGGCTAAATTCTCCCAGAGAGGATCCAAATACACATTACATGATTTTACACTGGGGAATATTTCCTTCACTTACAACGGAGGTTTTACCTCAAGGTATAGAAACAATTAAGACATCTCATAAGCAAGGATGATTTTAAGGAACCATACGTATTTAAAAGTCTATAAATTTTGGCGAATTTTACCAATTCTTAAAACACTAACTATAATATGTTTGGCGATATTTCTCAAAAAATATTTTAATTTACAAAGATTTTATATTGTTTATATAATAATTTGGCGAATTTTAGGGGGGGGGGGAATTTTACCCCATCAAAATTGGTCGAAACAAGGCTTCAAAAAATGCAAAATGGCGAATCATTTTTTGGAGAAAAACTTGGAAAAATAGCCCATGGGCTAAATTTCGCCCCTAAAATTATCCCTTCTCACAATGGGGTAAACACATCCCTAATCGGGGTACAACAACATACAATGATAATACACATTAGAATATCTTCCAAAGTTACAAATACATCAACAAGAACTTGATTTGGGACAACTTCTCCAATGGTTTCTCCAATTAGAAATTGTTTTGGTACAAGTTCTCCAAAGTATTGTGAATAAAGGATGCGTGAAATAGAAATGACTAAAAGTACATACATGCAACTGCCTTTCATCAGTGTGATAACTTTCTTATTTCCCTTTTTCCTTTTTATGTGGCCCATTTACGCAGTAAGGAAACCATGGATTCTCCTCTATGATCTTGTCATTAAAAAAATTGAAATATTTATAAGAAATAATTGATTTTTGTTCCTCTTTTCCCATGTGTGGGGAATTTTTCTTTCTTTCACCCTTATTCCCCTTATTGGATGCAAGTTCATAGACCTTTAATATTTTTTGGAGGCCCATTTGTGAGAGATTATCTTTCTCTTGAAAGAGGGAGGAAACAAAAACATCCAAAGTATGTATTTTGTAGGAGGCTCCATTTAGTAGAATGGAAAGAGACACTAGAGATACTATAATCAAGACCCAATTTGGAGATAATAAATATTATTAATTTTTATCTATCGTCATAGATAATACACATATTGAGCTGCAATATAATTGATTTTAACTTGGTGAAAAACTCTTGAATAGATCCAAAATCACTTGGTCTCAAGTTCATGATTTCCACCTCCAAGTAATGGCCCCTCATTTCATATTGTGTTTCAAAGAGGGTGGAGAGCATATCCGAAAATTTATTTAGAGTATTCTTGGATTCAATGTGGTAAAGTATATCTAGATAAATAAAATAGAAAAGTATCTTGAATGCTTTATCCATTCTATTTAAGTATTTAGACTTTTCAATTGTTGAATTTCATTCCACCTATGTATCCATTGTGATTCGGTAGAGCCCCTTCATTCTGAAGATCATATCTACTCTTGATTTCCATTCATAATAATTG
This sequence comes from Pseudotsuga menziesii, assembly GCA_001517045.1. Lineage (NCBI taxonomy): Eukaryota > Viridiplantae > Streptophyta > Pinopsida > Pinales > Pinaceae > Pseudotsuga > Pseudotsuga menziesii. The sequence goes on along the minus strand of LPNX010527072.1, from coordinate 48,807 downwards.
CATGCAGTCAAAATATGTTGTGGATATGGGAAATCCATGGATGAAAATATCTCTTTGGTGACTGCAAAATCATTTCTTGAACCCATAATAGCTTCATCCCTGACAAAAAATCACTAGAACACTAATTATTTTAGCACCCATGCAGCTCTAATACCATGTAAACCTTGATATTATATAGATCTAGGAACAAATAATATAGAGATACAATGTGAAGATAGATTCATAACCAACGATTCATGTAACAAATTTATTAACATTAATCATCACACAAAAATGATAGAATATATAATAAGAAGGAATGATGTATTTCATTAATCTTTAATGAATGAATTGGACAATATAAATAGGAACCATAAAACTAAATTTGAATTAGGTATTTAGGAAACCTAATTAGGATTAAATGGATAAAATATATCGCCAACATAGCATGCACGCTCCCTGGAGAGAGTTAACCACCCCATCACTACTCTATGTGAACCACAAGTGAACTGGGAGACACTCTAACTGCAATTCCAACGACATGTAAGCTCAATTAGCTGAGTATGGGTGCATGCATGTTTTACAGACACTCTATAATATCATATATTTTGCATGAATCTAACTAGATCCTTGAAAGTGAAATTTTTGATGCATTAACTTGCACTGACTTAACCTGACCTGACCTAAACTGAACCAAACCAAACGAAACCAAATTGAATCGAACTGAAATAAGCTAAGTTGAATTAAATGATGGTATCATTTAGGCCATGTGTTGAACATGTATTGTCATTGATGTCAAAGTATTAAATGATTATGTACTAAACATGATGTCAAAGGATTGAATGATTATGTACTAAACATGAATTCAAAGGATTAGATGATTATGTGTTTAACATGATCAAAATGTAGAAGGTGTTAACTTTCCATTGGACATGAATTTTCATTGATGACAAAGGAGAATGTTAAGGAAATTATTGAACAAGTTGTACTTAATGACAAAGAATATACTAATTTTATAGACTTCAATAAATGCATATGGGCAATGTGGAAATCCTATGAGACAAAATATTTCACCATGACATTGGTCACAAGTGTGCAAATATTAATGCACAATGGAGAACATTGAAAATGTAAGTTAATCACAAATACCATTTTTGTGAGACTTATAAATGAAGAACATTAAACACAAACTTGTGTGTAAAAGTCCCACAAGAAAATGGTATGTGGTACAAAGACTTGTGAAGAAAAATATGAGTTAACAACCTATGTGCAAAAGTCCCACAAGGATGTTGGCATATGTGCATCAAACCCTACAAATATGAATTGTGATAAGTGGAATTCCAACGCAAATATTAAATTGAAGAAAATGGAAACAAGTGGGGTGCTATCCAAGGATAAGGAACTTCACCAAGTGGACACGTCTCTTGAGCCAAGAAGACTATAAATAAACAAGAGATAGATGTGGTGAAGTAAGATTGTGAATAATGAATAACATAGATAATATGATTAGACAAGATGAAAAATTATTTGGGGTATCAATGGATCGTTGATCGTAGAAAGAGTTTTTTATGCAGTGGAGACAAATTGCACAAAAAAGATGTTGAATAGAAATAAGTGCACTAAATGAAGAGGATATGTGTATTAAGGATGTGTGATGTTCTTACTCACTGAAAAATGAAAATCATAGAACAATAGAAGTGGAGGAGCTAGGAACATTGTTTAGTATAAAGACGTAGATCATAGAACCATAGAATAGACATAAATATGAGTGGATACCGCACATCGTAGTTTTGGTAATTGTTTGTATTGATGCAGAAATTCAAAAGAAAGATTCAAACAGAGTAAGTTACAGCAGTTGGAGATTGGTAAATAATCTCATTGAATATAAGACATTTTGTATATTGCATTTATTCAATACATTCTTATTTCATATCAAGGAGGTTGGATGAGACAAGGAACAGGGGGTTGTATCCTCCTTCTAATTGGTGTTGGGAAATAACTTCAGGGTGTTGTACCATCATTTTATTAAATGTACAGTGTCAGGAGTCATTCTCCATGAGACTTGTGTTGTATCAAGTCTAGAACTTATGTTGTATTAATTTCATCAACTTATGTTGTATTTAGTTAAGAGATTGTGTTGTATCAAGCTAGACTGGTGAGGGTATGAGAGATTCATGTACTATGATATTATGTTGTATTAAGATCAGGAACTTATGTTCTATTAAGTTTAGGAGTCGTGTGTTGTATCAAGACTACAAACTTGTGTTGTGTCAAGTATGGACTTGCGTCATTTCAAGTCAAATAATTATGATAGATGGTACCCTATGAGATGGTTCTCCTTAAATGGAGATGGTATAGTGTTGTGTCAATATTGTTCTTGTATCAAGACAATAGGACTTGTGTTGTATCAAGAATCCTTTAGGGTTTATCTACCTCTAAAGTGTTTTACTTTAGCATGTGACTATATGAACTGGGGTAATACATATGATCATAGGTCGGGAAACAATTCTTCTTAGTATGTGAGATAAGGATGATTAATTAATTAAAAATATCATGGACCATGCGGAATTAATTCATGATAAATGAGATGAGCACATAGATAGAGTAAATATTCGAATTTCCTATGTCAAACCTCCTATGAACTCAAATTGCAAAGACATCAGTTAAGTCTAAGTTTTGTAAAACAAGTTTCTATTAATTAATGAGTCTACTCCTTCATTTCTGCAAAGTGTTTGTTAAGGATGACACTAATGATGAAGAACTAAATACATTCAATTAAAATCCTAACTAATGGTCAAGAAATTAGTTAATTAGTTCACATTCAGTTTTGATCTATTACATTTAGTTATGTTCAATTCAAATTAGTTACATTAAGTTGTGTTCAGTTCATTTACATTAAGTTACATTCATTCTTATTTAATTCAGTTCAATCACATTAAGTTCCATTAAATTCAGTTCAGTTCAATAATCCAACACTCAGTCATAGGCAGTTAACACTAGTGAATTAATGGAGGGCATATATCTTCAGTGTGGGAAGTAATTATGAGGTGACAACTTGGCACCAAGTCAAGGAAGGAAAAAAAGGTAATGTGTATATAGTGCCCACCATGCACACAATATTTTTAGTTCTCATAGTTCCTAAAGGAATGCAACCATTCGCCACCTCTCATTGTATGACTAAATAATCTTGTTATTAAAGTGCCATGCACTTGGTAAGGTTGAGACACTAATCCGAGTGATATCTATCTAGTGTTTATTAGATATCTCTTATAAAGTAATATGCAAGTGTTGTAAAATCATTCTCTACATTTATCTATCATACTGAAATCATTTTTTTCTAGGTTTTTCATCCTCTGGATTTAGAGGTTTTTCCCAGAGTAAAGAATGTGTATTATGGATTAAATAATTTGTGTGCTTGAATTGTTTATAAAATCCACATGCACTGGATTTGTTTATCAAAATTTGTAAATTTTAATAATCTCCATTATTGCTCAAACATTAACATTGTATCATATTAAGGGTGTGAAGGAGATTAGTTTTTCCCATGCAAACTAAGGCCTGCGTGATCTTGAGGATTTCTGAAAAATGTTGGAGGCATGGAATTGATCTTCGTCCAACTGGAAGACCGAATTGAAGGTACTTCCAAATTCAAGACATTCGAAGGAAAGGATGTTAAGAATTAGTGAGGAGCATGACCTAGATGCCTACATGACCTTAGTGAGTGAGGATCCTTTCTCAATGCAGTGCAAATTCAAGAAAAAGCCATTATTCACCATTCCCATCACTTTTCAGGAGACAAATTTTGTGGAGCATTTCTGATCAATCTGTGAAGACTCAGAAGAAAAAAAATGTTTAAACCTCACTTCCAAAATGGGCTGATTTAGCTTACTCGAGAGAGGATTTCAAAAATTCACAACTTTTTGAGAGAAACGATCAAGTATTTGAAGATGAAATTATTAGAATTTGTGTTATGGTCATTTTCCCAAAGTGGACGAATTGATGGAAAAACCCTGGGATCTGTGGTTTAGATATTATCATTATTCAATGGATCTTATATTTGAGAACTAATCCGAAAAAAGAGGATGATCATTGGAATAATTTTTCCTTGAATAAGACCATTTGCTCCAAGTTGCATGGGATCCAGTTTCTCCATGTAGAGATTCACTACCTCCTATGCCATACACTCAAATGTGTAAAGAGATTAAAACCTAGGGACTCCAGTAATCTCCATAAGCATAGATCAAGAGGGAGCACACATAATAATAAAAGATAACTACTTGAATTTTTTATATTTTATTTAGATCTATATTCTTTTGAATGTTTTAATTACAGTCATATAGAGATTTGTATTCTTGGGATTAGGAATTGTGAGCATATATACTGAGTGTCTTTCCTTTATTGGAAAATAAAAAAATTCATAAATAGATTAATATAAAGAATCCATGATTGTTTCATCAGATATGAATATAGAGCTACATGATTATTCATGGGATATGAATGTTGGGCTGCATGATTGTTTGATTATCATATGCTTTTATAAAATCAGATTTTGTTTCATTACAATCTGTATTCCTGATATTAGGAATGATGTTATCGTATAAACATGATTAAAATCATATGTTACAATATTTCTATTTTATTGGTAAATAGAAAAACTCATGTTATGTTTAAATTATGAACAATAAGGGATTGCATGAATCTTCACGAGATCTAAATATAAGACTAATATAGAACTGCAAAACATTACATGAAATATGAATGGGGTTATGTCGAAACATTGATTTAATGTGTACATAACTATATGAACCACTGCAAATACATTGAAGTATTCATGTGATTAAATTTCTTGAGATATGGTTATACTAAAACATTGGTTAAAAATTTTTGAATGTCAATGTGTGTTTTTTTCCATTTTATTGAAATGACTAGATTATGCAAGGTTGCTAATAACTTGATTAAATTTGGATTGTAGTGAAAAACTATATTCCCTGACCTACAAGAAAAATGACATGTATTAAATGAAGAGAAGTTATGATGGTTGATCCTAAAAGAGAGAGGGATTGTTTGGAGCAAGAATATTCGGGTAGCAGATCGACAGGTTCCTATGTGTTCGAGTATCGGTACAACCGTGTGCTATAACCCCCACACCTCTGCGAATATAAAAATGTTTACTAACCACCACTGCTAATAATAGGGCCTTTTTATTCATGTCAAATGTTCATCAACATCTGTAGGTTTTGGTGTAATGGAAAAAAATACATGGTATCAGAGCTGAGGTCTCAGGTTCAATTTGTTATATTTTTATCATTCAAGCTAGCATTATCTTAGGATCTTTAACTAAGAGAATAACAAGTACAACAATCAAACATAAGAAACAGTGAACACAAATTTTTTCCTTAGGAAAACCATAAAGGAGAAAACCCAGCAACTTCCTCAAAGATAGAATCAACACCAAAAGAAAAACCCCAAAAATAGTAAGATGATCTCTCGACAACAGAAGTCTCTCTCTCTTATCCCAGCAACTTCTTCTCTCTCATTTATGTGCTACAACTGAGTGTGAGTGAATTTGTGTTAAATAGAGAGGCTCACTCTCTATTTATACTAATTCCTGACTTGACAATAACTCACTAGGGCCAACCTCTCTAGGAGAGTCTAATAACCCTACGGCCCCACAATTGCGGGGACTTTAACCATTGATCAATAAGAGGGCTACCCACAATGACTTTACTTGACTTGTTTACATTATTGAATCTCCCTATAGGAACATCGGGGCATGACATGACTCAAACACTTCCCGGAATAAACATCGACGTACAATACATAAGATATACAAGTGAATACATTCTGAAGTTACAAATACATCAACACTCCCTCTTAACTAGGAAGGTATTCTCTCGACATTATCTTTATCAGCACAAGTCTTCTTCTCTGTATCATCTGGATTATATTCATCTTCAAGACATCTTCATCTTCAAGTCATATTCATCACTGGATATGGATCATCATTCAATCTGGATCACTATTGGATCATCATCACTGGATCTGGATCATCACTAGATCTATATCATCACTGGTCATCATCACGGGTGCTATCTCTCGATTCTTCTCATCACAGGAAGTTCTACAGAGCCATGCCTTTTTTTCATGCTGGTTATAGGCCTAGCCTGCAAGTAGGTCATCATATTCTTCATCACTTATATCTGACCGAGTCAGAAAGGCTCGCCTAGCACTTACATCTGACCATGGTCAGACACTCATCGCAAACCATGTCAGAAGGGCTCACCACTTATATCTGACCATGATAGGAAACTCATCACACATCATGTTAGAAAGGCTCTGGACTTACATCTAAACATGATAGGAAACTCATCACACATCATGTCAGAAAGGCTCTGCACTTGCATCTGACCATGATAGGAAACTCATCACACATCATGTCAAAAAGGCCCTTCACTTACATCTAACCATGATAGCAAAATCATCACACATCATGTCAGAAAGGCTTTGCACTTATATCTGACCATGATAGGAAACTCATCACACATAATGTCAGAAAGGCTCTACACTTACATCTAACCATGATAGGAAACTCATCACACGTCATGTCAGGAAGGCTCTCAACCCCAGGCTAAGTGTCAGTGCCAGACTAAACAAATTCTTGGTAACTGATCAGGTGCCTCCATTATCCCATAGAATGGCCTCTCAGCACTAAGCTAAGTATTCCTGGTAACTAACCAGGTGCCTCCATTCTCCAGAGAATGGTATCTAGCGCTTATATCTGATCACGTGAGAACACATCTCACAGTCACCTTAGAATGGCTCAGCACTCACATATGACCATGGAAAGAACCAATCCTATCACCATGATAGAATGGCTCGTCCCTTACATCTAACCATGGAAGGAACCAATCCTCTCACCATGTCAGAATGTCTCACGGACCCATCACTTCCACTTGGAGGGAACCTCGATCTGGAGAACACCAAGCTTCTCCCTGAAGTATTCAAACTTCACTCTTGCTAGTGGCTTAGTCAACACATCATCTATCTGTTCATTCGTCGCAACATACTGGAGCTTCACTACTCCTATCTGCACCATATCCTTAATATAGTGATATTTGATCTCGATGTGATTTGACTTGTCATGGAGCACTAAGTTCTCAGACAACTTCACACAACTCTGGTTATCGCAATATATACAAGTAGCATCCAACTGGAGATCAAATAAATCAGACAGTAGCTTCCTCAGCCATACTGCCTCACAACTAACTGAATAATATGTAACATACTCTGCTTCAGCTATACTCAGTGCCATGCAATACTGTTTCCTACTAAACCAAGAGATCACACATGATCCCATACTGAAGCAACACCCTAAAGTGCTCTTTCTATCGATGGCACTGCCTACCCAATATGAATCAACATAACCTTCCAGGTTAATCTTATAATTCACCTTATACCTAAGCCCATAATCAACTGTACCCCTCAGATACCTCAGAATATGCTTTGCAGCAATCAAGTGAAAGTGACTCGGATTTTTCAGGAACTGGCTCAAGGTGTTCACAGCAAAGAAAATATTTGGTCTCGTATTTTTCAAGTAAATGAAGGACCCAATCATCTGATGATACATCGTAGCATCAACCGCTTCTGATGAAGCATCAACCACTTCTTGATGCCATAGGTGTGGTCATGGATTTGCAATCCATCATCCCAAATCTCTTTAGGATATATACCACATACTTCCCTTTTCCTAGGGAAATTCCATCTGCATTCTACCACACCTCCATGCTTAGAAAATAGTGCATCATACCCAAGTCCTCCATTTTAAACTCAGTAGCAAGCTTCCTCTTCGTATCAAAAATCAACCCATCCATACCTATTACAAATAGATCATCTACATATAGTAGCAGTATCATTGGATTACCATCTTCAACCTTGTAGTAAAGGTTGGAATTTGCTTTACTCTTGGTAAATCCCAAACTGGATAGGAAACTATCAATTCTATCGTACCATGTCCTGGGTGCCTATTTCAAACCATATAGGGCTTTCTTTAATTTACAAACATGAGTCTCCCTACAATGTGTCTCAAAACTGAGTGGCTGATCCACATACACTTCCTCTTCCACTACACCATTCAAGAAAGCAGTCTTGACATCCATCCAATGTATCTTCCATTTCATCACTGTAGCCACAGAAAGTACTGATCTGATGGAAGTGTATCTGGATACAGGTGCAAAAGTTTCTTCATAATATATTCCTTCTTTCTAGGAGAAGAATCGAGCCACAAACCTTTATTTATATTGTTATATGTTGTCATCTGCAGCATGCTTGATCTTGTAGATCCGTTTGGAAGTTACAACAGAATTCCCTTCTGGTCTTGGGAAAATATCCCAGACATCATTCTTTATGATCAATTGATACTCTTCGATCATAGAATCCTTCCATTCTTTCCTTTCTGTCACCTATTCATAGTTGGAAGTTTCTTTATCAATGAAGTCACATAATAAGGCTACATAATCGGAGTAGGACCTAGTTCTTTTCCTTTCTCTGTGATTTTCTTTGGGAGCCCCATATCTTTCTACACCTTGGATAGCCTCTTGTACCCAAGCAGGTTTCCTCTTGAGAGGATTCTTCTCTTGAGGTGGATCTATAGGTTCTTGAGGTTCTTCTAATTCTTGATCTTCTTCTTGAATTTCTTCGTTCATGGTTTTGTCATGAATTCTGGGTACTTCTGTTTCTTCAGGTTCTTCAGTAGGTCTCTTACTGGATTTGTTGTAAGCTGAGTCTTTGTTAAATGTTATGTCCCTGCTGATGTCAATATTCTTGAATACTGGGAAGTATATTCTGTAAGCCTTTGAGCTTTCAGATTATCCCACAAATATACCCTTCCTTCCTAAAGTATCTAACTTTGTCCTCTTTTCTTTCAGAATGTGTATGTGCACTGGACAGCCAAATATTCTGAGATGGTTGACTTCTAGTTTCTTGCTGGAAAAGAATTCTTCAAATGTCTTGTTCTTGAGTACTCTGTGTGGAGTATGGTTTTGTACATACACCACAATTCTGGCAGCTTCTTCCCATAGATGCATGGGAAGATCTTGATCATGTAGCATGGACCTTGCAGCTTCCATGATCATTCTATTCTTCCTTTCTGCAACCCGATTATGCTGTGGATTATATGGAGTGGTTAACTCCCTCTTAATCCCTGAATCTTTGCATAATTATTTGAATTCATTTGATGTGAATTCTTTGCCGTTATCTGATCGAAAGGTCTTGATCTTCTTTTCTGTATAGTTCTCGATCAAGGCTTTGAATTCCTTGAACTTGCTGAATACTTAATCTTTGTTCTTTAAGAAGTATATCCATGTCTTCCTAGAAAAGTCATCAATAAAAGAAACATAGTATACATACCCGCTTAATGAACTGGATGACACTGGACTGCATACATCAGAGTGAATGATTTCCAAGATTCCTTTTGCTTTGCTCTCGCTACTTGGAAATGTCTTCTTTGTGTTCTTTCCTTTTGCACATCCTTTGCAGATATCGTCCTATTTTGTCTGAATTTCCAGAAGTCCTTCAACAGCTTTTCTTGCAAGTGGTAGTGCTCTGTAGTGCACATGTGCAAGCCTTCTATGCCAAAATTCATTTGGATCTATTGATTCATGGATTAAAGCTTGTTCTAGTTGGACCTTCAATTTTTATAGACCTCCTTCTTGTTCCCCAATCACTACTGCATTATCAATAGTATTTCCCTTTGGCCACATGTGAACTTGGCCATCTAGACATGCAACCCTCATGCCTTTTGCATCTAATGCAGATATGGAGAGGAGGTTCGTCTTTAGTACTAGTACAAACAATACATCCTTCATCTTTATAGACTTTCTAGAATCTAACTTATAGGAGGATTCCCCACTACCTTTTATTGGATATTGGTAGTCATCTCCAAGTTTCACCTTGTGGGGTGATTCATGTTCTGATAGTTTCACAAAGGATTCTTTGAATCTTGTCATATGTTTGGAAGCCCCACTATCTATAAGACAATCATTTCTTCCATTTGTGATGTTTCCCATGAGAGAGGAAATCAAAACATATTCTTCATCACTTGAAGAATCATCACTTTCTTGTCTAATTCTCTTTGTGGAAGGTTCATCATCCTCTGTAGCATGAGCATGATTTCTTCTCTTGTTTCCCTTCTTCTTGTGAGAGACACTTTTGTTCTTAGGAAATTCTCTAGCATAGTGTCCTCTTTCATCACATGTGAAGCATCTGAATCTAGTTTGATTCTTGTTAAATTTATTAGGAAGAGAATGCTTACCTTTGTGATAGTTTCTCTTGCTTTTCTTGGAGTGTACTGTGAGAGCTTGATATTCACTTCCCATATTTTATTCTCGAGCATGACTATTCAAGCTTCTTCTTGTGAGAATTCTTCCCACAGTCTACTGAAATTGACTAGCTTCTTTCTGACATAGATTCCTTGAATGAAAGAGTCCCATGTCCTAGGGAGACCATTCAAGGTGGTCATTACAATCTCTGCATTATCCACTTCTTCATCCACTTATTCAATTTTTTATTTGATCTAGGAGACCCTTGTGAAGCATGACTGTATGGTCTCTGCATTGTGGATCTTCACATTCTTCAATTAGTTCCTCAAAGTCATATTTCAGTTTATGTTCTTTCCTTCAAATAGTTTGGTCAGGACATCAAACATAGCTTTAGGTGTCTTTAGGGAGGACACCTGGGGTATGAGTTGATCCTTGATTGAATCAGGAATAATTCTCTTAGCCATGACCAATTTTGTCTTGTGTAAGGCTTTAGCCTCATCTCCCTCTAGAACTAGAACCTCTTCCGTGATGTAAGAGTCCAACTCATTTTCTTCCAGGACCAGGGAGATCCTATACTTCCAGGCTCAGAATTTATCAGCTCCCTCAATATTTTCATCAAGATTGGTATGATGAGACATCTTAACTGAGAACCTCAAATGGAAATACAAAAGATTTAGATCTTACCAGGTTAAGATGTCGGATCTGGATCTGGAGCTGAATTTCTGCAGAGTTGGTTTAGGAGTAGATTAGGTTTTGAATTTCCCAGAGTTATGTCCAACCAAAATCTTTGATCTTGATCTCTAAACTTCAATTTTGGAGAGTACATCAATCCATGCATGGGCTCACTCAAAAATTCCACTTCTGTGGAAATCCCTAATTTTTGGCAGCAATGTCGTGTCAAAAACTGAAAATGCTCAGAATCAGATTCTGCTTCGACAAAAAGATGCACCCTAGAGAGGAGAGTCATCCCAACCTTATTTTTCTGAAAATATGTGGAGAGAGATCCAAAAAGTAGGAAGCCATAGTTTCCACAGTTGCACGGTGTCTTCTTCTCAGGTTAGCTCTGATACCATGTTAGATTTTTATCATTCAAGCTAGCATTATCTTAGGATCTTTAACTGAAAGAATAACAAGTACAACAATCAAACATAAGAGACAATGAACACAAAGTTTTTCCTTGGAGAAACAATATAGGAGAAAACCCCGCAACTTCCTCAGAGATAGAATCAGCACCAAAAGAAAAACTCCAAAAATAGTAAGATGATCTCCCGACAGCAGTAGTCTCTCTCTCTCTTGTCCCAGCAACTTCTTCTCTCTCAGTTATGCGCTACAACTGAGTGTGAGTGAATGTGTGTTAAATAGAGAGGCTCACTCTCTATTTATACTAATTCCTGACTTGAAAATAACTTAGTAGAGCCAACTTCTCTATGAGAGTCTAATAACCCTAGGTCCCCACAATTGTGGGGACTTTAACCCTTCATCAGTAGGAGGGTTACCCACAATGAATTTACATGACTTGTTTACATTATTGAATATTCCAATGGGAACATCAGGGCATGACATGACTCAAACACTTCCTGAAATAAACATTGGGGTACAATACATAAAATATATAAGTGAATGCATTCCAAAGTTACAAATACATCAACACAATTCCCCTGAGCTATGCTAAAGGGGGGGTGTTGGTGTATTAGTACAACCACATGGTATAACCGCCACACATCTAGGAATATAAAAATGTGGACTAAAAACTAGTCCTAATGATAGGGCCATGTGTTTGGTTTCAAATGTTCATCAACATCTGCAGTTTTTGGTTGATGTATCTTCTATTAAGAGGATACCTGTATGATTCTTATATTCAAAAGGAAGCTAAGAACTGTCTTAAATAATCTTGTTATGATTCTTATGATTAGTGGTGTGGAAGTCACTAGATAAATATTTTCCTCAGTTAAGGAAAATGTACAGTAAAAGAGTCTAAAGAGTTTCAAGATGATGGACTATAAATCCATGGCCACACATACACAGATAAATATGAAAGTCTATAAATCTTATTTCATATTTGGAAGATCTCAAGTCAGTTGATATGTATTTTGTTCGTCACAAGTCCCAGGATCTGTTATATGATTTGTAGTCAGTATGTACAAAGAATGTGTTGTAGTACCTACTTGGTACAAGTGTATGTGGAGTCAAATATGTCTTGTTTAGTAAAATAGAGTTTCAAAGATATATGAAATATGACTAGTATAGTGATCAAGGAAATATCACACGTGTTTCTTTAAATAGATCATATTGAAAAGCAGTAAAATTGTATGAGGTTTCTAGTCAGTTATATCTAAGACATGGTAGACATCCATAGATGAGTAGCATTTCCAACATTCTTACTAAGCCTCTGTCTGAGACAAGCTTGGTATAGTACATAAAAACTCCTCTAAGTGAAGAGGTATTATTGATGTGTCTTCACAAGAAAAAGAAGATAAAGCACCCACCAATTAGTCTTGTTACATGACTCAAGAAGCCAGGGGTTGTGATACATTGTGGAGAGAATCCATATGACCAGAGACATAGTCAAAGTTTCAGAGACTAGTGATACTCAATAATTTTTATACTCTCTAATGTCATAGAGAAGTTAAACCTATCAGAGAGGTATTTGGGAGGTTGTAGTATAAAGAAAAGAAACATTGAGAAAGTGATTAGGCCTTAAAGAACATAAACGAGAATGGAAAGCTCACAGAGAACTTCTCTAGATAGAAGAAGATTCAAAAGTCAACAAATTTTCAAAAGTGAAAAAAAATGAGAATTTCTTTCTGCATGATATTACACATTTATTATATAATTTTGTATATCATGGATTTGAAATACATGGTTTCTATTTTAGATAAACTATATTCTAGATTGGATCGAGATGAAAGTATTATGCATAAATAGATGGCCATTCTTTGAGAAGACCTGCTGTATTTTATGCTTATTACTAATAATATGTTTGATTACCTATGAGGTACATTAGAATAGGGTCTTTATTGTATTTTGATACATGGCATATCTATTATATGATTTTGCTATCTAGTTATTTTTTCATCATGAGATAAGCGATGTAAATTGCAACTAGTACTACAAAATCTAAGTGTATTATGACAAGTACTAGAGAAAGCACGATGTATGTCAGAGAGTACTACAGAAGTAAATGTATTTTGCAGATAATACTACATGGTGAGGAGCAGTGTAGCTTGGGAAGCTACCTACTAGGGTCAAATACTTGAGCCTATAGTTATTAGGTGTTAATAGTCAAGTTTTTCAAAAAACCCTATGTGGGTTATGATAAAACACATTGATATGAAGTTTTACTTCATTGAATTCATGGTCATGTAAAATGAATTCTAGTACATAGCTATTGATGAGAATATTGCAAATTTGTGACAAGCTGTTGTTAGTGATGAAGTTGAGTTACTCCCTATGTAAGATTTCTATGGAAGGAAACTCCTGGGAAAGTAGAGAATAACTCCCTCGTTGAGAGGGAGTGCTAAATGTACAACATCAAGAGTCATTCTATAGTATTCATATGTACATAACTTATGTTCTATTAAGTTCAACAACTTCTTCATGAGACTTCTGTTGTATCAAGTTTGGAACTTATGTTGTATTAAGTTAAAAGCTTATGTTGTACCAATATAGAATGTTGAGGGTATGAGAGATTCCTATAATATTATCTTATGTTTAATTAACACCGGTAACTTATGTTGTATGAAGTTTAGGAATAGTGTGTTGTATCAAGACTGCATACTTTTGTTGTATCAATTATGTACTTGTGTTGTTTCAATTCAAATGATTCTCATAGATGGTACCCTATGATATGGTTCTACTTAAATGGATATGGTATTGTGTTATATAAAGATTGGTGTTGTATCAATACCATAGTACTTGTGTTGTATCAAGTCATGAGTATATATTATGTGATGTATGGCTAGTCATAGTCTCTAGGTGCTATAAGTATCCTTTAGGAATTAGCTACCCCTAGAGTGATTTACTTTAGCATATGACTATATGAACCAGGGTAATACATATGATTATAGGTTAAGAAACAATTCTTCTCAGTATGATATGGTAAAGATGATTAATTAATTAAACACTCATGGAACATGCATAATTAATTAATGATAAATGAGATGAGCACATAGATAGAGTAAATATTTGAATTGCCTATGTAAGACCTCTTGTGAATTCAAATTGCAAAGACACCGGTTAATTCTAAGTTGTGAAAAAAAAGTTTTAGTTAATTAAGGAATCTACTCCTTAATTTATCTAAAGTGTTTGTTGAGGATGACACTAATGGAAAAGCACTAAAACCATTAATTTAAACTCCTAACTAATGGTCAAGAAATTAGTTAATCAATTCACATTGAGTTCTAATCAGTTACATTTAGTGTTGTTCATTTACATTAAGTTTTGTTTAGTTCAAATCAATTACATTCAGTTTTGTTCAGTTACATTGAGTTCTATTCATTTAAATTCAGTTACATTTAGTTATGATTCAATCCAGTTCAGTTAAATTAATTTCCATTCAGTTCAATTAGTTAACACTTAGTCAGAGAAAATTAACACTAGTGAATTAATGGAGGGCATATATCTTTAGTGCGGGAGGTAATTATGAGGTGACAACGTGGCACCAAGCCTATGAAGGTTCAAAATTTTAATGTGTATATGGTTCCCACAGTGCACATAGTGTATATAGTGTTCATAGTTCCTAAAGGCATGCAACCATTCACTACCTCTCATTATATGATTGAGTAAGATTGTTATTAAAGTTATATGCACTTGGAAAGGATGAGGTAGTATTCCGAGTGATATATATTCTCTAGTTTTTCTTAGATATCTCTTATCAAGCCATATTCAATTGTTGTAAAATCATTCTCTGCATTTATCTATCATACTCAAATAATTGTTTGTTGGGTTTTTCATGCTCCGGATTTGGAGGGTTTCCCTAGGGCACATGATGTGTATTATGGATTGAATAATTTGTGTGCTTGAATTCTTTATGATATCCACATGCACTACATTTTTGTGAAAATATAATTCACAACAAGATCTTGGAGCTAAGAGAATCCTAACAACTAAATAATTTCGCAAAATATGTAGAAAGAAGTGTAAAAGAGAAATACTAACACATAGAGATTGTGTCAATAAATCTGTTTTCTATTACTGTCCAACATGTAAATATGTATGGAACATTAATATAATACAATAGGATAAAATCATTATTTTTTGGAGGAAAATTGGTGGCATACATGTGGCAGGCTTAGATTGTACCTTAAACACCCCTAGTTGGACTAAAGAGCTCCCAAACCACCTCAAACAGTCATAGATGGCCATGTGAACTTAGGTGAAGCATGCTAGGTCATAAATACGGGTAGAATAGGCCTTTTGGAGTGCATGGGTGAGTGGGCGTGGATCTATGCACCATTTAATGGTTCAAAATAGAAAAAAACACTCAAATACAATGCATGGGCACCTCTTGTCAAATCAGTTCCCTATTTTAAGGGGTGGGGGTTCCCAAGAGACCAAAATGTCATTAATTGGGGTGATCATTCTTTTGAATGATCAAAATGTGGGTCATAGGTGTAATTAATGGTCCAAAACCCCCAATTACCTTAGGAAATCAACATAACCAAAGTTTGGACCATGCAACATAAGTAAAAACAAATGAAGGTATGTCCTCGATGATATATGGCCATGGTTCTAGGTGGTATAATGTTACAAAACCATCTTTAATCCTGAATTAGCATAACCACATAAAAAAATGAGGAGTTGGAAACTAAGGATCAAGTCACCTCTTACAAAATTTATTTGTCCATATAACCAAGGTAGAAAGCCACATGGGAAAGAAACCTCCCCTTTAAAATGGACATGGAGAAAAATATGAAAGTGAATATCAGTCATCACAGTGTTTCACCCACTCCAAGGAGTGACCTCATATAGTTGAATGTCATATTTATGAATCTCTTGGTGAATATGTTAGTAGTTTTCTCTACATATGGGAAATACTGCAATGATATCACCTGCTCATGCACCAAGATCCTGATGTAGTGCATGTGTATCTCAATGTTCTTGGTCCTCTTTCTTTGTGTTGGATCTGTGAATATATTTATTACACTTTAATTTTCACACCAAATGAAAGTGGGCGAATCAAATGCAAAACCAAATTCTCCAAGAATTCCTTGCAACCACACACATTGTGTAGATGCAATTATTGTTCCTCTGTACTTGAACTCAGCTGATGAAATAGATATAGTGTGCTTTTTCTTACTTTAACAACATATGGGACCATGTGAAATCATGAATACACAACATAAAGTGGAATTTCTATCAGTGGAATCTCTAGCCCAATCAAAATCAATAAATCCAACTAGTTCTAGTGGAGAACTAACAACATAGTGTATCCCAAAGTGTTTGGTTCCTTGCACATAATGCAATATCCTTTTAGAATCCTTCCAATTGATCTCATGAGTCTCTTTCATATACATTTAAACAACACCTTCTGCATAATCCACATCAGGTTGAGAGTGTGTGAGATACAACAAGCTTCAAACTAGTTTCCTATACAAGGAGCTTTCCACCAATGGAGATGAACCAAAATCACCTAGTTTTGCTCCTGAAAGGAAGGGAGACTTGGATTCCTTACACTCAACCATTTTGAACTTCAATAATAGGTATAAAACATACTTTCATTTGATGAACTTAATACTTGCATCATATTTCTCAATCTCCAAGACAAGAAATTTTTTCAACAATCCAAGGCCAGTCATTGCAAACACATTGTGCAATGAAGACTTAATTGAACCTATATCAACAATGAAACTTCCACTGATAAAACGATCATAAAAATACAATATTATGATCTGAATAGATTATTCTAAATGTTTCAAATACACATTAGGATCATATTTTCATATTTCAAATCCTAGTGAGGGAAGAGAGTTGTCCATCTTGGGATACCAAGCCCCGGGGGCTTGCTTGAGGCCATAGAGAGACTTCTTCAACCTAAAAACAATTGAATGATCATGAATGAGACATTCAGGATGATGAATATAAATATCCTCATGAATTTAAACATGAATAAAATAACTATTCACATCCATGAGGTCCACCTCCCATCGCTCAAATGCAGCAATGGCCAAAACTAGCCCGATAGAGTCCATCTTTGCAACCGGTGAAAATGTCTCTGTATAGTCCACTCCAAGGACTTGAGAGAACCATTTGGAAACCAAAATGGCCATATAATTCACAAATGAACCATAATAATCCATATTATTCCTATAAACCCACTTACATTGCACTAGTTTCCTCTTGGAAGGTAGAGGAACCAACTCCCAAGTTTCATTGTCTTGCAAAGACTTGAACTCTTCTTGCATGGTTTTTTTCCATCTTGGATCATGTGATGCTTCTTCATATGAATGATGATAAGATACAACCATCATAAAACACGTCTATAGAATATTCGAATCATAAGTAGAGAAACCATTGTGAAATTGAGATATAGTCCTAGAGTCTAGTGGATATCGAGAAATATCACCAACTGCTTGTATGGTTTTCTTATCCCATTTTGGCCTTATCGGTGAGTCACAATATGCATGCATGTCATCATCTTCATCAGAATCAAAAAAATCAGATAAATAATAATCACTTACATCATCATTGAGTGGAGGGTGTGATTAATCCCCCTTGACTAGTTCGATCTCTTGTTGTGGAAATTCAACCCAAGATTAGATCAATTGAACTCACAAAATTGCTTGAAAAACATGAATAGATTCACTCAAAATGGAGACTATATATGGTGCATAACAAAAACTTATATTGAATAAGTTTACATCAGCCAACCTTATTCAAAAATAGGCTATCCAAATATGTTGTTCAGGAATAAACACCCTTATAACCTAGGGTCTGGGGTTACCAATGTACTTCTAAAACTTGCAGGAAATTAGCTTTAGCTAAGTATAAAATTAAAATAGGAAGAAATATTGGACTCACCCGATTATCGACGGTTGATCCAAGCTTGTCTTCTTCCGCTATGCTTCTCTCCAAAGCTTTCAGGGATGCACCTCCTTCACCTACAAAGAGCAAATTCTCCAAATACAATCTTATACATGTATATATGGCAGGTTAGATAAACAAAATATATAGTGCTTAATCTAATATATTCATCAACCATGATGCATGAAAGAGACTCAACACAAAGTTGGAAGAAGAATTCTCTTTATTAACAATCAATGAATGAGATAAGTGTACAAACCAACATCTGAGACAAGGACTCCTCTGCAACCAAAGGACTCTGAGTTCTACTGCTCCAAAGACTTCTGAAGATATACCACCAGCATAACTTTTCTCTCCAAGATTAATTCTATTAATGCCCTCCCCAAGGCCTCTATTTATACTTTGGGAAATAGAGCAGTTTCAAAGGTTGATGAGGTTGAGATAGTTGAGATGGTTAATGATTAGGGATCAACTAATCTCCATTAATCACGATTTATATTTTTTAATGTCGAATGGATGTGTACACAACTATTGATACTGGAAACCCACGTGTGACACACAAGTTGCTTTAAGGGAAACCCGCATACAGATCTATACACGTGTTGCAAGGGGAATATTCATGTATAGTACACGAGTTGTCAACGAGGATAGTCGTGTATGTACATGAGTTTCAATGGAGATAGTTGCGTACAGAAATCAACACATAGAAAAATAAAATGGCAATCTAGTCGAAGGGTAAATGCATCTCATGTCATGCCCTCTAATGTGTGAGGTCAGAGGGAAGCGATGGCCAAAATAAATTATAATCGTTATCTTTGGAGAACTTAGAAGTCCAATGGAGCAGAGGTAGTACCTGAAACAAATACATAATAATTTCATATACAAAGTCATATTTGAGGATGATATGCTCAATATATTGGAACACTATCTCCTTTACAATATTTGAGTATATCATATAGTACAGTTACAAGAGCACCTATATTACAAAGGTGGATCGAAGCCACAATATACAAAAATGATGAATATTCAAAGATCTGGAAGTTGTGTAAATAACCATAACATAATCTTGCGCAACTTAGTCCATGAATGTGAAACTAAGGTCTTCATAAACAATCCCAAAGAACCAGTACAATCCAAACCATGTGAATAGATGTTATTGAAGTCGAACATGGAGCAGATTCAATAGATTACCAATCAATAAGTGATAATCGACAATTGAAGCAAAGGAATTCACCTATAATGGAAGTGAATCCTAAGGTACGATCGTCGAAACTCTAGGTCTTTGTCGTCAGTAATTGCTGATGTGAAACCATACTATGATAAGGAAGGCAATAGATCCTCCAACGGATCACAAGAGTGACTAGGAACTGGGTAAAGGAAAGGAGACACAAGTGATAATAGATATGACAATGATGGGATCAGGATATAGATCAGATATTGTGTTAAGTCATTGAACAGTGAGCACAACACAGAGATGACCTAAGACAACTTTTAACTTTATAGATAGAACAACTAGACTTATCTATCATGCAGGAGACATGATCAGATTCCACAGGTAGAACTGACAAGAGGAGGAGTAAGAAACTTGAAGTAATAGTTGAACTGAAATTGAACACTGAGACATGAGTATCAGAAAAAATAGAGAGTGCTATGTTCAAGGATGACATGCTACCACTAACTGAAAAACAAAAGAAAACTTATTCCTTACCTTCCCTGTTGAATTTTAATGAGTCCAGGAAAGTCAACTCGAGTCTCTCTTCATTTTTTGACAAGGTTGAAGAGAAGAGGCAATAATGCTTGATAGTGTCACTAATTCATGGATTTTATGAGCCCAAACTAGTACATGCTCAGTTGGTGTTTTCATGTTTAGAGAGTCTAAAAACTCCAAAGAAGACTCCAGGGGGGTGCTTTTTCGTACAATTTAGTCTCCTGAGGCTGAAAAAAGTATAAAACATACCAAAGAAGAACTCTCTTAACTTCTAAAGAAGAAAAGGCGCACATTTTTCGTACTTAGTTAGGAAGGTCCGAAAAAGGTTAAATTACCACCTACCCAATGCTCCTTCAAAAGCAGCATATAGCCTAAGTTTTACGAGTGTGAAGGAAGGCAAGATGACTCGAAAAGATCCATTTGATTACAAGAAATGGGGCTTACAACAATAAACTCAGTTCTTTGTTCTTTAGGGTTTAACGAGCATGACAAATACATAAAGTACACTCAAAATATTTTTCATGTTTTGGTCCAGAGCATGAAAAAGAGAAAACTAAGCTCATACTGGGGGTTCTTTTACATAAATTTAGTCCATCAAGTCTGGAAAAGTGATAAACCTATGCCTAAGAATACTCTTCTCAATTCTGAAGAAAAGAAAGTGTTCCTTTCTCATATTATTCTGCATGGTTCGAGAAAGCGATAACCTACCACCAATGTGGATGCCCATTCACATATTATTAACGAGCCTGAATGGACAAGTTTACTCGGCATTCAAGTCTATTTTGAGGAGTCAGACCTGGGCCTAAAGATACTCAATATCTTTCCCATGAATTTTTAATCAGTCCGAAAAATTCAACTCGTGGCCTCCTTACTGTTTTTAATGAGCTCGAAGGAGAGAAAAAAGAATGCTCTAAATGCGAGGAGATGAGTGTTAGAGGCAAGAGAAACTAGTTCCAAGCATGGGGAACAAACCTATGCATAATGCAAGGGAAGTGATCAATATAAAGAAACTCAGGGAAAGTCTCCTCAAGGTAAAAGGTGTCAAGTTGCAAAGGCAAAATAATACAAGGCTTAGCAATGATGAGAACAAAGATGAGGGATTATACAACGAGCTAAAAGCGTGGAAGCCGACATCAAGCTCACAAGTGTAAGCAGGACACACGCAAATGTAGTTACAGCTTGAACAACAAGAAAAGGCCAGTAAACAGTTTTGAATCCAACTAAAAATCCTATCTCCAAGAAACAACAACATCATAATCATATTCAGAAGGAAATATCTGATGTAGGTCACTTTGGCAGAAACACATGTGGCTTTGCTATCTTCTACAAAAGATGTAGTCAAGGTAGAATCAATGAAAGAGGACTCTATAGTGCCAAGATATGAGAGTTTATATTCAATAAGATCAACCTCAGAAGGAGAGCAAAAATCAACAAGGGATATAGAGTCTACAGGAACAAACTCAATATCACAGGAGTTGAAAAATTCATAAGAAAAATCAAACTCGCAAGGATCACTGACTTGCTGTTCAAAGGGAGAGTCCAAAAACTCAACAAGACAAACATAAGAAGACCAATCCATGGGAAAATTAGGCTTACTAAGAAAATCAGGGTTAGAATTAGTCACAACTGAACCAACATCCAATAGAAGGTTAGATTGTATCAAAGAATCTAGGAAGACTTCATCTGAAGGAAGGAGATCATCCGAGATAGGACACATGTCTAAAATTTCAAATGGATTAACAAAGTGGAGATTAGGCCCCACAGTCTGTATAGAATGACTCACCTGGTCAACTGCTGGGACTAAGTCTCGAGAAGGTAAGCATCAAAATAGAGGCTGCTTCTCAGTAGCAATTGAACACAAAAGACATGAGGCAACATAGTTCACCTGTGGCGAGGTAGTGTCTATAGAAACACTGGGAATCAATAAAGGAAATACCTAGTCTCTAGTTGGGTCAGGAGATGGATCAAGAAAATCCAACTGATCAATAGTGACAATTTCTTCACCATGATTAAAGTACATTAGCCAAAAGAATGTTGACACCATAGCTTGCATGGCATAGACATAATCACGTCCAAGGAGCATATTGAAGTCCAAGGGGTCTTCTATCACCATGAAGTCAACTAAGATGGTATTACCACCCAAAGTAATAGGTATTTGACTAAGAATTCCCAAGGCTATATAATTTCTTCTATCAAATGCCAATAACTGACTAGTAGTCGACACAAGGCTGGGAGATCCCATGCCTCAACAAGCACGAGTAGACAAAATACTAACTGAAGCTCCTTCATCAACAGTACAACAAGCAATTGTGTATGATTCAACTTTGACCTTTATCTACAAAGGTGCATCAGAAGGAAGGCATGGCTCAACTAGGCTATCCCAATCAAAGGAAGCAATCGGAGAGCTTGGTGGGGGTTGATCTGAAGCGAGTTCAGTTCCCCCTTGTTCAGTAAGTTCTAAACTGGTAGTGAAGAAAATGTGACTAGCCGACACTTTACTCTCCAAAGGAAGAGTGGGATTGATCGACACTGGAATCGATTCAATTGCTTCATGAAATTCGCTCTCTGAAGGGAGAGTGGGATTGACCAAAGATGGCATTGGTTCAATCACATCAAGATCACTCTCCGAAAGAAGAGTGGGTCGACCAAATCTGAGATTGGTTCGACCACTTGATCAACCAAAGGTTGATTAGGTTGTTGAGAAACTATAGGTTGTTCAGGAGAAGGAAATTATTGAGTCTCGGACCACACTCTTCGCACCTCTGTGATAGCAGGGCACTGGTGAGTAATATGATCTCCCTCGCATAGCTTACAACGGAACTTATGTTTGCTCTTCGAATGGCCAGTTTTTTCAACGGTGTCAACATGACTAGAAGTGGCTGATTGTTTGCTCTCAACATGACCTACAGAGGTTGATATTTTTCCCCCAGAATGACCACCAGAGGCCGGGTAACTGGGTCCAACCTGAATAAGAGAGGTTGGTTGTTGAAAAGCTTCTTAATGTTCTATTGAGGCCTGGAAAATCACAGGCAACAATAGCAAGGGATTCTCCCCAGTCAATGTTCTCGACTAGCCCATGACTGTTTGGTATGGGGAATCCGTTCGGTTTACGGTCCGGCTACCGTAGGTCAAAGTAACAAAAACAAAGGTTTTACCAGTTGCGGCCCGGTCCACCGTGTATTTTGTATTTTTGTGACTTAAAGTATGATATGCACGTGCCTAATTAACCATGCACGGTGATAAAGATGCAAAGAGTAGTCACAATGTGATGCACATGTTCTTACCTCTCGTCTTAGACTCACAAGCATCGAAATCATGCAAGAAAATAAATACTAACTAAACTATCTCTAGAGAGATGGGTATTCATTCATGAGTAATGCACCCCTGTTCATGTGTTATGGCAAATCACAGATAGTTGTTCTTATAACCAAACATATAAACATGAATAAAAGTGTATATGATAAGATAGCTCATCAACAGTTAAAATTTTCATTACTAATAGTGGAAATGACATCATAAAGGTACTGAAGAACATTCAGACAAGAACATAGGTTCAAGAAATTAGAACACTCTTACAGCTAATGAGGCACAACTGAAAACGAAATAGTTCACATTCAACATTGCTCATTTAATCACATTGACATATTCCACATAGTACTTCCTCCAACAGGCAAAATTTGCAGTCTTTGGTTATAAAACGAAATAGTTCCTCTTACAAGCATTAAGTTACAAGTTTTTCCAGGGAAAAATCCCCTTCTATGTTCTACTTTGAAATATTTAAACTACAACAGAAGACCGCTTGGGCTGCCCCCCAAACGTATGACCTTTCAGTTCCCCAACTCTTCGTATTCCTCTATCTTTTCTACGCATGTTCATGATTGGCCGTGTAACTGCCGAACCTTTCAGAGCTGCTCCTTTGTCACTATTCATTTTGTCTTTTCCTTCATTTGTTCTTCTTGCGATCCTGCTGTTTTCAGCTCTACCTCCACCAATGCCCCATTATTCCTTCACGCCGCGGTAGTCTGAAAACATCTTTTGAGTCCACCTGCGATTCAACAAAGTGTATCATTAATTGGGACTGCGTTATAAAACAAAGCAACAAATTATACCAACTAAAACGGCCAACCCAAAAGAAACGGCCAGGTGCATCACCATTATTA
The DNA here is from genome assembly GCA_001517045.1 of Pseudotsuga menziesii. Taxonomy (NCBI): domain Eukaryota; kingdom Viridiplantae; phylum Streptophyta; class Pinopsida; order Pinales; family Pinaceae; genus Pseudotsuga; species Pseudotsuga menziesii. The sequence continues at coordinate 24,622 of LPNX010527072.1, read as the reverse complement.
AAATTTTATCAAATGCCGACATCACTATTTTGTTTATCCACGGGTTTGCACTAAACCACCAACGATAGGAAATGAGGACTCATCTAACGCTCAGAGCGCTAGCATCAGAAGCCAAAAAACTCACCCCAGCCGCAACGGCGGAAGAGAACAAGGTCACGAACAAGCGACCGAAAGGGCGAGAAAATTCACAATTGGAAATCGGAAGGGTAACCACATTGAAAGCCAAATGAATTTCCCAGTCGCAACGACGGAAGAGACAAGGGCTAGAGACATTCGAAACGTGGGCGAAAAAACTCTCAATCGGAGGTCGGAAGGTATTAACATCGGGCGCGAAAAGGCTTTATGAGCTGCAACGGTGGAAAAGGAAAGGTTACGGGAAAGCGACTAAAAGACTGACACATCGGCTAGTGGGGGATTTAGACTTCGGAGGATTAACTACTTTGGGAGCCACAATGACGGAAAGGAAATGACTACGGCTTCCGATTAAACAAAAATGATGCCTGCTCAATTGAAGAAAAAAAAAGTGTCCCCTCCGAAACAGCGGCTTTTCACAGATTCATCAGCAAAACCAAACTCACAATCGGCGATCCAAACAACTTCAAACACACACAACCTCCGAAAATAGGCCGAGAGTCATTCTTTAAAAATCATCCAACATTGAAGCACAACCAAAAGGTTCAAAGGATCCAACGATTAAAAACAATGCTGAATCATGAGGAGGGGCCCAAAATTTAAGAAATTTGGAGAGAAAGGTTGCAGCCACAACAATTGGCGATTACCTGGTGAACCTAGATCTCTGGGAGATTATTCTTTGAGTGGCAGACTGTTTAACAACAAATGCATTTATCTTCCAACTATCTGGATTTCTCAAATGACGGAAGTGTGTACCTTTAATCATTGATGACAGTCCAATTTGGGAGAGTGGAAACCAAGATTTTCAAGTCCATATAACTCTGTTGAGGCCAGAGGATGAGTTTCATTATTACTTTTGTCTTCAGGTAGCAGATAGCTTGGACTCCACAGGATTGTAGCATATGGTAAACAGAAATATTCGTTTGTTCCTCATTCCCATGCCACTTTAGCACTTTCTGTGCTTTTGGGATTTTGTCCCTTTTCATATGAGTCCCCCTGCATGCCTTTCTTACTGAATTTTAATTCAGGATCCTCTATCCCATAGTGTCCTTTTGTGTGAGCGGTGTACTTCATGTTTTAGCTCACGGACGGAGAGGATCTTTCGGCAATTTAGTACTTATGATTCAGCATCTGCTTTGATGTATGATGCTTTCATAGGAGTTTTTTTACTCTTATTTTCCTTTTGGCATTCGTTTCTTGGCATGGGATCATTTATGTTTAATATATTGTTCACCTTGCTCCTTTCCATGGGTCCTTTGCTATCGCCCCTCAGAACATTTTAAAGTGTGACGTGGATGGAGCCTCAACATAGTATTCCAGACTCTTCGAATCCGGTTTATTTCACAGTGGTTAAGCAGGACTTCAATGCACACAGAGCTTATTTGAGAAAACTGCTAAAGTGGAAGAAGTTATTTTAGCAACACACAGTCTGAGACCCAAAAATGTTGATCATTCCCAAACATTTTGATGTTCTCCATGCAACCGCGGGTTCGTTCCCTTTATTGGAATCAAGAAAAATCAGACTAAAGCAAACTGAAAAAACATGACTCAAAAGAAAACCAAACAGATTATTTATATACAAGACAGAAGAACTCAACGAAACTCAGGAAAAATAAGGCTTGAGAATCAAACCATTCACTGGTAAGTTCTCTTCCCACCCCTGTAGATCCCGCAACTTATAAGTGGAAGGGCTAAGCTTTGCCGCAATCTGAAAAGGGCCTACCCACAACTGTTGGAATTTAGTATGCTTTCCTTTCTCCTCATGGGGGTGATCCCACTTGAGAACCAGATCTCCCACTTCAAACTCTTTTGTTCCTGCCTTATGTTTGTCAAACCATCTCTTTATTACCTCCTGATGTTGCTTAAAGCGCTCTCTGGCTTTAGATCTAGCCTCTTCTGCTTTCAGGAGATTATTTATCCTTATTTGCAAAACCTCATCATCTGACCCTCTAGACTCTTGAGCTATTATGGAAGAAGCTAGCATGATATTGGGAGGAAGAATGGCTTCTTTACCGTAGACAAGGGTGTATGGACATACTCCAATTGAATACTTGGGGGTGACTCTATCAGCCCAAAGGGAATTAGGTAGCGCTGAGTGCCAACTCCTCTGATTTTCTATTACAGTCTTCTTTAAAATTCTAATCAGATTTTTGTTAGAGGATTCAGCCAGGCCATTTCCTTGTGGATAGTAATTAGCAGAATAATGCAATTTTATCCCTTTATCATGAGCAAAAGCAGTTAATTTAATTGATGAAAAGTACTTAGCATTATCAAAGACTACCGCAACTGGAACTTCAAACCTGGTCATGATATGATCTTGTAGGAAGCTGATGACCTCATCTTCATTTATCTTGCGCAGTGGGATAGCTTTGACCCAGCGAGTGAAATAATCGGTCGTGGTCAGAATGTACTTGTGTTGTAGGGAGGAATTTGGTTTTATTTCTCCAATAATATCCAACCCCCATTGATCGAATGGCTCCGTAATCATCACAAGCTTTAGGGGTGTCACTGCTCTAGGTTGCCTCCCACTACACCTTTGGTAAATATCACACTTCCTAACATGTGCGTGTGCATCTTTGAAGAGCGTAGGCCAGTAGTAACCTGCTCTGGGGATTTTGTGAGCTGTAGTGTCTCATGAATAATGCCCCCCAGCAGGCACGTCATGCAAATCTATCATTACTTTATTCGCATCTTCTTTCTCTAAGCATCTTAGGAGAACTCCGTCATAGTTTTTTCTGAATAATATTCCTTCAACAATCTGATAGGAAGCTGATTTAAGACACAGTGCTCTTCTTTTCTTAGAATTCCAATGTTCTAGCAACATCCCTGCCTGTAGGTAATGCACGAGGTCTCTATACCAAGACTCGAGAGCTGTAAACAAAGGACATACCTCCATTACATGTAATTTGGCTTCATCCTCCCAGGCATGCTCTTCATGTTTTCCATTTTCAGTCATCAATTTGCACAACCCTTGTCCTTTAAATATAGAGGCTAGCTTGAATTCAAGTTCTTACTCTTGAATAGATGTTACCCAGTTGCCCCTTCTTTCTCCTAACTCTTTATGTACAAGAAGGGACCTTACAACTGGGTAGGGGACGATTACCTTGGTTCTATTTTTTTAAATATAAGGCCTGAATTGCTTCACTGCTTTAAATACTGCGTAAGCTTGTTTATCAATGGCTGGGTAATTTAATTCGTCCCCTTGTAGACCAGTGCTCAGGAAAGATATTGGGAATTCATCCCCCCCATCTTCCTTTTGCGTAAGCACAGCTGCTAGCGAATCATCGGATGCAAAGTTATACAGAATAAAGTCTTTATCAAAATCTAGGTTCTTCAGGGAGGGTGCATGTGCAATAGCAGTTTTAATTTTGCTGAATGCGTTCTTCTCAATCTCAGTCCATTTGAATTGTGCATTTTTCTTCACCATTTGCTGCAGCGGCTTGACAATCTGAGCGAAATCAGGCACAAATCTTCGCACAAAGTTTATAGTTCCCATAAATGATTGCATCCCTTTTTTATTATGGGGTAACGGGATCTATTCAATGGCCTTAATTATTTTTGGATCTATAGAGATTCCTTTCTTTTAAACTATATGACCCAGCAATTTTCCCTCCGTGACAGCAAACACACATTTTTTGGGATTGAACGAGATGCCATATTTTCGACAGCGTTCAAAAATCTGCCTTAAATGAAACACATGCTCTTCTCTCTTCTTTGAGAATATCGTGATATCATCAAGGTACACTATAGCACTACGACCAACCAATCCACGGAAGGCTATGTCCATAGCCCTCTGAAACGTTGCTCCATCATTTATAACCCCAAAGGGCATCCTTCTGTAGGAAAAGGTTCCCCATTTGGTCCTGAACGTTGTCTTCAATCTGTCTTCTCCAGCTACTAATACTTGATTGTAGCCAGAGAAACCAATAACGAAAACAGTTCAGAACCTGAGACCATTTGTAGCAATTGCTCCATGGGTGGCACAGGATAGTTATCTTTATCGGAAGCACGGTTTAAATTCCTGAAATCCACGCAGAGTCTGATTTCTCCATATTTTTTCCTCACTGGTACCAGATTTGATACCCACTCAGAGTGTCTGACCTTAAAAATGATTCTAGCATCCAATAATTTCTTCACTTCACTGTGAATCAGCGGTTCCAATTTTGGATGCATTTTTCTTAAAGGTTGTTGATACGGCTTGACACCAGCTTTGATGGGAATAACATGTTTGATGATGCTTGTGTCGTATGTTTTCAAATCTTTGTATGTCCATGCGAAAACATCTTTATATTGTTTAAACAGAATGACGAACTTGTCTCTTTCTGCTGGTGAACAACATTTGCCAAGATTCACAAATTTAGGATTCGTCTCAGTCCCTAAATTTATCAGCTTGAACTGTAGAGATGAGCTGTGGGTCTTTACATTGGCTGGTATTCTGAACTTTTCATTTAAATTGAACATTCTTTCTAATGTTCTGACTCCTTTATGGATGAAATTATCATAATTCAGCTCAGCCTGATGTTCTTCATCATCTATAATGGCTCCCTTAAATACCTCGTCATTCGTTAAGCATTCTATAATTTTCTGGTCATCATCGAACACCCGTAGGTTGGTAATCATATCAGGTACTGAGGGCCTGAAAAGTAATTCAACAGAGCATCGATTATTAGTAGGTACCAGCCTAGCGGCTGATGTGGCCAACAGGTCAGCTGCTGCATTTTTAAGTCTTGGAATTGAAATAATATTGAATGCATTAAAACATTTAAGCAGGTCCCATACCTCATTTTGGTAAGCCTTTAAGTGAGGAGAAACACAATGTATTTGGTTTCGGATTTGTTTCACAATAATTTTGAAATCTCCAAAAACTTTTAGATTACTTACCTTTAATTCAATCGCTTTCCTTAAGCCCTGCACTAGTGCTTCGTACTCAACTGTACTATTCATACATTTAAACTCTAATCTACATGAGAGAAAATTTTTATTCTTCTGGGGGTCGATCAGGACACAGCCGGCCCCTGACCCTTCTAACGTCTTAGAGACATCAAAAAACAAAGTCCAAAAATCACTAACTACTGAATGCGAATCTACTCCTACTGCTAAGTTTACTATGTTACAGTCAATCTCATCAGCCTGTGAGAATCGAAGGAGATCAGGCTGAGTGTCTAATGTGTTGCTGGATTCTTCTGCTTGGTAATTTCCTGGTTCCAATTCGATAAAATAATTTCCCAATACAGAATCCACTGGTTCATTCTTCTCTTCCAGTCGAGTGACATTGTATTTCATGTGAGGCTCTCTTAAAATCTTAACTGGTTCGGACTTCCTTTGTATGGAAGCCACAGATGCGACCAATCCGAGGAAAAATATCCATTTAGTTTGGCTGACCAATCTCTACTCAGGACAAGACCGTACACATATGGTATATCAGCCACCATAATATTAATGACCTGGCATACTTTATCATTTGATTCCAGATGGACTAGGACATCTTCCATCTCCCCAATTACCTTTACGTCCATCCTGTCCAACTGAACAAATCTCCATGTGGATGGCTTAGGCTTCCCATTTATCTTTTTACAAACTGATATTGGCATGACATTAATGGACGCCCCTAAATCTACCAGACAATTATGTACATTGTGATTGAAAATTTCAAAAGTGAGGAGGAAAGGTGGTTGTTTACTCTTAGACTTACCTCCAATTCTAGTTTCTTCGATTTCTTCTTCTTCCTGAGGCTGATTGACAGTGGGCAGCTTCTCATCCAATGCTTCAAGTGCTTTGAATAGTCTTTCTTTTTGTTGCGGTACTTTACACATTTCAAATAACGAAACGTTTTCCCCCGCCTTCTTAATATCTTTCATGATGTCATAATCCATCTGTTGTTCAATGGGATGAGGTTTATCAACATTCATCTTTTCTTCATTTGGCTTGGCCAATGTATTATTCTGCTTCAGATCTTGGCTGGTAATAGTGAATTCTGGAATTTTATCAGCTAAGGATTTATTTTGAAATTTCTTAACATTTCGCTGAAGCCTCTTGATCTTTGGGAGTATGAGACTGTCTTCTTTAACCGACCCCTGGCTTCTTGTTGCTACGTTGGTTTCCATGACGTCCTTGTACCCCTGATTCTTTTCCTCTTCAGTATCAAATAATGAAACATAATCCCACAAAACCATGGTTTCCTCTTCTTGTTCTTTCGTTGAAGTAGTATTCTCTTTTCTTTCTTCATATCCATCTTCTGTTAATCTAGAATCCAATAGCTGATTTATGACCAAAGTCACTGAATTTATCCATTGAGGACAGTTCTTTTCAGAGTGTGGTTGTTGGTGAAAAGTGCAAAAATTGTCCATGCCTACCTCTGTTAAATTCATAGATGCAGAATTGTGTGGAGGAGGTTGAGACTGATTCTTATCCTCTCTTTTCTTATAATAGGGCTTATAGAACTTTTGTGCTTCCTTTTCTTTCTCCAAGTATATGATTTTATTAGAAAGCTTCTGCATCATTTTGGCCATACTTTCATAATCAGGTGATTTCTCTTCCTTAGGATTAGTCAACAATAAGGCTTTCCTTCCCCCACCTTTCTCTCCCGACTATTCGGGATAATCTTCGATACTTTCTCTTTCAGCCTCCACTACTTCTGCCTCTTCATAGGTTTCCGTCAAAGTAGGCTTGGCCCTACCTTGGCAGACATGGCCAAATCAGGGCCTAAAGCTGAGGTATAATATTCAATCAGGACCATGTCCGAAGGTTTGTCAGCGTCAGAAATTTTTTTGAGGTATGCTGCAAATCTTTGAGTAAAACTGTGCACTTTCTCCTTTCTCTCTTTCTTCAAGGTGCATAGCCCTTTCATGAGGGCTGCATGAGTCTTTTGAATCGCATACTTACTCCTGAAAATTCTCTCAAAGGTATCCCAATCAGGGATAGAGTTAGCAGGCAACCCAAAATACCATGATGCTGCAGCTCCTTTAAGGGTATGTGGAAATAGTCTGCAAACTACATCCTCATATTCCCCAACCCTCAACCCTTCTATCGCCAAGTAAAAACTTTGCAGGTGATCATCTACCAGTATCTTCTCATTTGGGTCGAACTTGGGCAACATCTTGTCAAAGGCTTGAGGCAGATCATGTAACAGAGGTGTTAGATTCAAAGGTGATCTAGCTCTCCAGGCAGGTGGTGGATTTGGTGGGTTGAGTGGGTTGGGTGGTGGGTTAGCATTTACTCCTGCCATGAGTCTGGGTGGAGAGTGAGGAGGTGAGCCAATAGGAGTGTGAGCAGGAGAACTGTGAGGGGTATCTGGGACTTCTTGATTCAAAGGTAGTACAAGTTTCTGTAAGGCTATTTCTACAAGTTCTTCCCAGTCTCCAACCAACATTGAGTCCTCTACTACAGGATGGTCTTTTCTTTTATACTCTCTTCTGGGCAATTCAGGGATGATTGGCAATCCTCCAATATTATTTACATATGCCCTGGTGTGTCTTCTCAGGTCATTAACAACTTCGTTGCCAACAGAATATAGATGTTCTCTATTCCTTTCTTCCGGAATTGGATTATGAAGCCCACTGCTTTCAGAACTATTACCAATGGAATAATCTCGGGAAAACGGGTTTCCTCGGCTAGCCATGCACTGGAGGCCCTCCTTCTAGCACCAGTTCTGTTGAGGCCTGGAAAATCGCAGGCAACAACAGTAAGGGATTCTCCCCAGTCAACGTTCCCAACTAGCCCGTGACTGTTTGGTATGGGGAATCCGTCCAGTTTGTGGTCCGGCTACCGTAGGTCAAAGTAACAAAAACAAAGGTTTTACCGGTTGCGGCTCAGTCCACTGTGTATTTTGTATTTTTGTGACTTAAAGTATGATATGCACGTGCCTAATTAACCATGTAGGGTGATAAAGATGCAAAGAGTAGTCACAATGTATGATAGTCAGGCCTGTATTGAAACTTCAACAATTATTTTTTTTTCTTATTCTTATTTGGAAGTGGTATATACTAACCTAGGTTTTACCTTCTTCTTACTTGGCCTTCTCACAACAAAAGGAAGGCAGCCGCCGATAGGAGATGGAAACTGCCTCTTGGCTATGGACACCACATCCTTTATAGCTTCTTCGCTAGAGTTCAGGGGACACAAACAAGTGGAGATGTGACATCATACATAGCATATATATATATATATAAATATAAATATATGCCAATATAGTAGTATATGAACCTGGCACGTTGGCACCAGAAGTAACCAAGCATTAGTCTCTTAGTCCAGCTCTAGCTTTCTGACATAAGCACCTGGCTTAGTGGATTTCCACCAGCATAAACATGGCAATATAAAAGGTTCAACGTCAATATGGTAAATATGTGAGTGAGTCCATATGTGATCCCAAGGGAAACGTCTCTATGCGAACTCGTATTAGGTTGTACATGGCTCCAATCAATGTATGAAGCCAGCCAGGTAAAATTATCTATGTAAACATCGTATATCGCGGAGGTTTTTGATTCAGTTACAACAACGAATAATAAAATATTTCCTGGACCAAACAACCTGGATCAAATCCAGAGGCTCTCTAGGTCATATGTCTCGCAAGTATCACAATGTAGAAGATATGGAGACATAATATATTAAAATAGGTTTTAAACCTCTAGGCTGCTGGGTTCAACCAACTTATCCATGCAATTGAAAATCTGTTCTCTTTGTCACATAATGGAGAGAAACTAGAGTTCTTAAATTGGGGCTTTGTTAACAATGTCTCCATGTGAGTCCAAGTTTTATAGTAAAAGTGTGTGATACGTAGAAATGCAAGTTGATACCTGCCTGCCTTATTGGGTTTTGTTCGCTTTAACCCCCAGTTTATTTAGTAGCCAAGCGAAAACAAACAATTGAAATTAGCACTCATTATAACTATATTTTATATGGTGCTTGGTAAAGGTCTACATGGCTACATCGTATATTAACCACATAGGGATACCACGCCAGGTAGAGTGGAAAAATAATCATATATGAACACGTATGCATCAAATGACACAGAGTAAGCGGAGTCTCTTAGCCCATCTCTGGATGGCACCAGGGCAGGCCTTAGTTGTGGATCTCCACCAGCATCAACTAGTCCGAACTAAGATGTAAGAGATGGAACTATTCTGAGTTAAACCAACTGAACCCTGCGAGTCAAAGTGTTATAAAACGTAGAGATGGCTATAATATCATATAGTAATTTGGAATAGATGGACACATTTATTTATGAGTCTTTTTAACATAGAGTACCAACCAGCAGAGCTAGTGGATCACCATCTACCTACCTATGGGTCTTCTCCTACCTGTATGTAGTAATGACAAATAGGATGGCATCAGCAGCTAAGAAGTAAGTGCCTATTTAGTTCATGAGATGCAGGAACATCACTCTTATCTTTAAGGAGTGAGCTGAATCTGAATAAAGATATCCATATATAGAGATCCAGCTTGCAAAGACCCAGATCCAACAGAAGCAGTAGCAGTAGGGGTCAGTGCAGTAGGGGCCGCAGCAGAATCAGAAACAGAACCAGCATTAGTAGAAGAAGCAATAGGGGAAATAGAATCAGGATAAGTAGGGGCAGCAGTGGCAGTATTCCCTGTATTATTCCAAGCAGAATCAGAATCAAGAGTAGAACCAGCAGTTCCAGGATCAGTTCCAACGGTATAAGTTGAGCCAGTAGCAAAAGGATTATTATAAGCAGCATTCGAACCGGCATCCTCATTTCTGGCGGCATTCGAAGCAGCAGACTAGCATTATTCCAATGAGCATAAGTCGAAACGGGATTCTAAGCAGCACCGTAAGAACCGGCCTTCTAATTCCCAGGAGCAGTAGTCCCTTTTACAGTAAAACCAGTAGAAAATGTTCCTGCAGGAGTTCCTAAAGCAGTTTTTGTAGCACCAGTTGAAGGAGCGTAATTATAAGTCCCAGCATAAGTAAGTAGAAGCATAACCAGTTTAACCAGGATCATTTGAAATCAAACAAGGGAATGGAGGAAGTCGGCTTCACCGGGAAGAGGGCTAGCCACTCTGAAGCACGGAGTACTGTCCAGAGGGATAGCATCTTCTGAATCTTAAGAGGGATAAAGGAAAGGAAGGGAACTAGTTTCTTTGTAAAATAATGGAGACTGAATGAAAATAAAAATTCTGGGCCTCGGAGGCACTTCATTCGCTAGAGCTCAGGGAAGAGGGGAAGGGAACAAAGCGGCTTATTGGCTTTATAGCTGATTCGCTCTCAGTTAAGTAAGATTTCCTTGGGGCTATTTCTTTTCTAAGAATGGAGACTTGATGAATTAAGCACTGGGCTTCCATGGACGGCAGGCAAGTGGGACTGAAGTAGAGTAGTAGTTCAACTAGGGCTAGTAGTGACGGCACGGAAACAGCTAAGAGTTCTTACTTGTAGGACTTAAGCTAATGCAATAAAAAGGGCAGTCATCATTGAGGATGCAAGACACTACTTTGAAAGTCATATGCTACTTTGTAGACTTGCTGTATCATCATATCATCATATCATCAAGAGCAAGACCATTTTCATATTAGTATAACTCTTCATTGTATTAAGTGTTTCACTGACTCTATTGTCAATAGGGATTGTTACCCATATCTTGGTTACTACTCCTCAGAGGTACTAGCTTCGAACAAACCTGTGAGACGAGTTCACAATTGTTGGTTTTCAGAGGTCTAGAGTCTTCTCCGATCAGTAGGCATCTCGATGGACTGCCTCCCTCCTTTCAAGTATTCTTGGGGTGCTCCTGGACATCTCTTGTCAAATAACAAAAGTGGAAGGCGCGACTTCTAAAGTAAAGTTGAGCACCCGGACCAGACGGAGGCTGCCCGCCCGGAGGCCAAGATCTGATGTAAAAGGGGGCCCCTTTCTCGCAGGCATGGCTTTATAAAAAATAAATGACCAAGTCTCGCCTATGAAAGCAACAGGAAAATCTATTTTGCAGTTTTGGTCTTGTTAACGGGGCAGTAAATGGAATAAACTAAGCAAGAGATAAACTAACCAAGAGAATGAACTAACCCCAAGGGATGATCTCGGATTGCAATCCAAGGCATGGTCGGTCCCATTGAAATCCCAGGGAATAATTACTAAAACATTTTTAAAAATGAGATTGAAAGTCCAAGGAAGCAATAGCTAGCTCGACCGGCAGGGAGAGGAAGAGATGGCCACATACTAAAAGAAGTGGATATATTATCTCCTACATTCCCCTAGCTACCAGCAAAGAGCTAGCTCCATCTAATGGGTGCTAATTCAATATATCTTACTCTAAACCTCCAGTCAAGTAGCTACATATTTCTGACTGCCAAGAACCAACAAGAGCTACCTCATCCAGTCTTTTCTTTCCTTGCTTATCTGTCCTTGCTTCCCAAACCATCGGGATACTAAGATAGGAAGGGTTCAAAGGAAGCTAGGTTGCAGCTCTTGCTCTATCCTAGGGCTCAGACTCAGGGAAGAAGGATTTTTTTCAACAACAAGCAGATATTAGCTACTTCATACTCCTCAGCCAGACGAGCTAATTAGGGCTAATTCATTCCATATTCTTAGAACCCTATAGGAGCTACAGAACGATGGAAGACAACTAATAATACAAAAAGATGAGAGTACAATAGATAGATGCAATTGAAGAAAGAGTAGGAAAGTTATTTTGCTAATTCATATAAGAAAACAGGAGGGTCTTACTAAAATACCTAGACACAATACAGATACTACAACTAGAGGAGAAGCGTTCTACCTAACTCTTTATCTTCATTAGACTGAAGGACTTCGCAAAAGAGGAGATAACCCTACTCATGCGGGATACCTATTCCAAGCCTTACTACATGAGGTAGCTCTCTTACTCTTATCTTACCTGAGAGTGAGAGATCTTATTTTATATTAGGCATTCGAGCTTGCTCTATCCCTATAGAGAAGATGAGAAGACTAACTAGAAGACGAAGACGAAGTCGAAGATTATACAAAAGAGCAAGCAACTAACTTACCCGTGCTCTTAGCTCGTCAAGTGACTTTTCTTTGTCTTCCCTCCATAAGATCTTTCCTTTAGTGGTACCATACCATTTACCATACTATCCTTTATCTCGAAGATGGTATGTTAATATGGAAAGCCAAGCCCGGTCACTCCGACAATAAGAAGAAAGGGCTAAGGCCTGAGAGCCAACCACGGTAAAGCCTACTTTCCTTCTTCGTTCTGTCGGTTAACCCATCCTTCTTTCTATGAATGATGGCCCAAGGTCGAAGTCCAGGATGAAAATCAGTTAACCTTGCGGTTAACCCTAGGGTCAGATCTGAACAATAAAAGTTCATTTTCCTGGGAGTTTTCATAAAAAAATGGCTCTTTTCGTCAATACACAAAGGGGAACTCCATACTTAGGAACCCAGCTTGGTGGAGCAGTAGGGAATAAAAACCTTTGCTGTCAGTTTTATTGGCTGACCTGATTAACCAAATCTTTAACTTCGACCAGGGTTGAGTTTGTCGAATCGATTGTCGACTGAGGTTTCTCCCTTTGATCTAGTTCGCGTATGAAACGTGCTTCGATGCCACCAATTGATAATAGTTGAGTCCCAAGGGATCGACAAGTCCGTGGATTTGCTTTACTTCTTATGCCCCGAATTCTTCTTTTGTGAGTCAATCAATCAATCAAGAGGCCGAACGCTTACTCTCTTTTTGGCTTTATAAAGTCTCGGCTCAAGCTTTCGATGGGCATCCTGAAAGCAAGGAGTTTCTGTCTCTTCCTGCGGATAGCAGATTCATAGGTAAAGTAAAGAAATCCTTGGATTTTAAATCGAAGTCTTCATCCTCCGCATGGCAAGGTGAGAGGTAGGGATTAACGGCTTCGTCGAAGGAAAGCGCCAAAAAGGCTTCGTGAGTTTATTCTAGGCGAGCAGCTCTTCTTTCAAGGCTGCTGGGAGGAGATCTCGCTCTCAATTCCTCTAGTCTAGGCTGTTCTCGACCTTTCCTCCATCTCGGCTAAGAGTTTTTACTCTACGGACTGAAGCTAAGTAGTACTTAGAGCTAGTTCGGGCTTTAACGGCAGGCTTAAGGCTAAGGCAAGTGATGGGCATACTCTAAATACTTACTGTCTAGTAGTTCTTTCTATACAGCTTAAGACAAACAATAGCTTTCAGAAAGCTAGAGCTGGACTAAGAGATTCTCAGGCAACAACAGTAAGGGATTCTCCCTAGTCAACGTTCCCAACTAGCCCGTGACTGTTTGGTATGGGGAATCCGTCCAGTTTGTGGTCCAGCTACCGTAGGTCAAAGTAACAAAAACAAAGGTTTTACCGGTTGCGGCTCAGTCCACTGTGTATTTTGTATTTTTGTGACTTAAAGTATGATATGCACGTGCCTAATTAACCATGTAGGGTGATAAAGATGCAAAGAGTAGTCACAATGTGATGCGCAGGTTCTTACCTCACGTCTTAGACTCACAAGCATCCAAATCATGCAAGAAAATAAATACTAACTAAACTATCTCTAGAGAGCTAGGTATTCATTCATGAGTAATGCACCCCTGTTCATGTGTTATGGCAGATCACAAATAGCTGTTCTTATAACCAAACATAGAAACATGAATAAAAGTATATATGATAAGATAGCTCATCAACAGTTAAAATTTTCATTACTCATAGTGGAAATGACATCATAAAGGTACTGAAGAACATTCAGACAAGAACATAGGTTCAATAAATTAGAACACTCTTACAGCTAATGAGGCACAGCTGAAAACGAAATAGTTCACATTCAACATTGCTCATTTAATCACATTGACATATTCCATATAGTACTTCGTCCAACAAGCAAAATTTGCAGTCTTTGGTTGTAAAATGAAATAGTTCCTCTTACAAGCATTAAGTTACAAGTTTTTCCAGGGAAGAAGCCCCTTCTAAGTTCTACTTTGAAATATTTAAACTATAATGGCAGACCGCTTGGGCTACCCCCTAAATGTATGACCTTTCAGTTCCCCAATGCTTCACATTCCTCTATCTTTTCTACGCATGCTCATGATTGGCCAGGTAGCTGCTGAACCTTTCAGAGTTGCTCCTTTGTCACTATTCATTTTGTCTTTTCCTTAATTTGTTCTTCTTGCGATCCTGCTGTTTTTGGCTCTACCTCCACCAATGGCCCGTTATGCCTTCGCGCCGCGGTAGTCTGAAAACGTCTTTTGAGTCTACCTTTGATTCAACAAAGTGTATCCTTAATTGGGAGTGCGTTATAAAACAAAGTAGAAAATTATACCAACTGAAACGGCCAACCTAAAAGAAATGGCTAGGTGCACCACCATTATTAAAATTTTATCAAACGTCGACACCACTATTTTGTTTATCCACGGGTTTGCACAAAACCACCAACGACAGGAAATGAGGACTCATCAGATGCTCAGAGCGCTGGCATTGGAAGATAAAAAAATCACCCCAGCCACAACGGCTGAAGAGAACGAGGTCACGGACAAGCGACCGAAGGGCGGGAAAATTCACAATCGAAAATCGGAAGGGTAACCACATCGGAAGCCAAATGACTTTCCCAGCCGCAATGGCGGAAGAGACAAGGGCTAGAGACATCCGAAACACGGGCGGGAAAACTCTCAATCAGAAGTCGGAAGGTATTAACATCGGGTGAGAAAAGGCTTTCCGAGCCGCAACGACAGAAAAGGAAAGGTTATGGGAAAGCGACTAAAATACTGACGCATCAGCTAGCAAGGGCTTTAGACTTCGGAGGCTTAACTACTTTGGGAGCCGCAACGGCGGAAGGAAAATGGCTACGACTTCCGATTAAAAAAAAATGACACCTGCTCAATCAAAAAAAAAAAGTGTCCGGAGAGTTTTTTTAAAAATCAATGGTCAAAATATATCTCACCTCCGAAACAACGGCTTTTCATAGATTTATCAGCAAAACCAAACTCACAATCGGCGATCCAAACAACTTCAAACACACGCAACCTCCGAAAACAGGCCGAGAGTCATTCTTTAAAAATCATCCAACATTGAAGCACAACCAAAAGGTTCAAAGGATCCAACGATTAAAAACAACGTTGAATCATGAGGAGGGGCCCAAAATTTAAGAAATTTGGGGAGAACAGTTGCAGCCGCAACATGTTCAAAAATGGGATGACCATGAAACCAAACTCTTTGCACCTCAGTGATAGAAGGGAATTTATAAGTAAGGTGGTCTCCCTCACAAATATTACAAGGAAACTTGGGTTGGATAACAAAATATTTAGGTTGATAACAAAATATATAATTACATTAGAGATTCGAATGCATAAACATGCCATTCGAATCAACACAAAAGAAGGATTACTAAACTAGTCAAAATCACCCATAGGTGCATAAAACACTTTCCTAATATGTAAATCAGGTAACGAATAGGATGAATGAGATGTATCAGGTGATAAGTGAAGGAAAGTGGACAAACTCAATTTTTTAGGACAGAAAAAGAAGGAGGGTGAGTTGTGTAAAAAACAAGGCAGTTGCCTTAAAACTAGCTTTCACGTTTTGCCTTAAAAGTTACTGAAAAAGAAGGAAACTATGGATAAGGAATGAATGCACACTTACTAAACTAGGAAATATAATGGGTTTCAAAATCGTATCCAAAATCTTTTCAAAGTGCTCCTAGAGGAATTTTAGGGAATTTTGACCACAAAAATGCAAGTGGATGCCAACTAGCTAGTGTAGAACCTAGGAATTTAACCAAAATGATTAAATTTTATCTTCTAAGTATGCAAATGGGTTTTTATTATTATAACACCCCCTATTAATCTTGACTTATGTAAAATATAAGAAATAAATTAGATATATAGGTCATAGAAATAAGGCTTGGTCACCCTTTACATGCTTCTTGTCGATACAAAACAAGGAAAGAGGCAAAACCACAATGGGGGAAATCCTCCCTTAAACATGGCCATGAAAAAAATTTGTATCAAATGTTGTATTCAATCAGTATTAACTTGATGATTAGATATCCCCAATATTTATTTGATATTGTTGAAAGTATTCTCAGAAAACACCTTGGTGAAGATGTTTGTAACTTGCTCAGATGATGCACAATAAAGCAGAGCAATGATCCCATCATTCACAATCCATCTAATGTAGTGCATATGGATCTCTCTGTATTTGGATCATTTCCTCAATATTGTATTATTTGAGATTCAAATGTTACTTTGGTTGTCACAATAAATGAATGTATAAGTCTCATATTCGATCCCAAACTCTCCAAGTATACCCTCCAACCACAAACATTGAGTTGTTGCGTTCACAACTCCTCTGTATTTTTCCTTTGTAGATGAAATTGCAATGGAACTTTTCTTTTTACTTGACCAGATGATTTTTCCATATGCAAGCATAAACACATATCCAAAATTTGATTTTCTATCAATTTTATCACCTGGCCAATAAGAATCAATAAAACCAACTAACTCTAGGTCAAATTTTGCAACATAGTGAATCCCATGTGTTCTTGTTCCTTGTACAAGGTTTAGGATTCTTTATGCTTCCCTCCAATGGATTTCATGAGGTTTATCCATGTGTCTAGAAGCCACACTCGCTGCATAATATATATCAGGTCGAGTATGAGTCAAATAAATAATCCAACCAACCAGTTTCCTATACAGTGTGTTGTTTACCAATGGAGTGGACTGCACTTCTTCGAGATTAACTCCTAAAAGGAAAGGAGTATTGCTTGGATTGAAATCATTAATGTTGAAAGTTTTTAGCAGGTCTGAAGCATACTTGGACTGATGTACCTTGATTCCAATATCTGATTGAGAAATCTCAAGCACCAAAAATTGGCTCAACAATCCCAAATTTGTCATGGAGAAAGCATGGTTCATTGCACCCTTCAAGGAGGCAAATTATTTTTTTGGATATTCCTTTGATTAGAATGTAATCCACATAGAAAACCATAATTATAATTGAACCATGAGTCAGCTTCAAATAGACATTTGGATCAGACTTGCATCTACTATAGTTCAGTGATAGAAAAAATCCATCAAGCTTGTTATACCAAGCTCTAGGAGCTTGTTTTAGCCCATACATTGATTTCATCAACTTGCACACAAGAGATGGATTAGTAAAAAAAAATCTGGTTGTTGCATATATATCTCTTATTTTTTATTTCCATGTAGAAATTCACTTTTCACATCCATGCGATGTAACTCCCATTGCTTGGAAGATGCAATGGCCAAAACTAGTCTTATGGAGCCCATGTTTGCCATTGGATGCAAAGGTCTCATTATAGTCAATGCCTTGGACATGGGAGAAGCCATTAGCCACTAAACTTTCCTTATACTATAGTTTAGTGATAGAAAAAATCCATCAAGCTTGCAATACCAAGCTCTGGGAGCTTGTTTTAGTCCATACATTGATTTCATCAACTTGCACACAAGAGATGGATTAGTAAAACAAAATTCTAGTTGTTGCATATATATCTCTTATTTTTTATCTCCATGTATAAATTCACTTTTCACATCCATGCAATGTACCTCCCATTGCTTGGAACCTGCAATGGCCAAAACTAGTCTTATGGAGCCCATATTTTCCACTAGATGCAAAGGTCTCATTATAGTCAATGCCTTGGACATTGGAGAAGCCATTATCCACTAACCTTGCCTTATACTTTAGAGGAGATCCACCAACAACAAATTTTGTCTTGAATACCCATTTGTAGTTTGTTGAATATTGTAACTTCAAAGGATATTCTAAATGTATTTTACTGATGTATCCCAAGGGATATGTTATTATTCCTCCATCAAGATGTTACTATTGTAATTGGTAATGATAGATTCATGACATAAATACTCTGTTGCAAGTTGGGTCATTAGTACCCTAATGGATATAATAAAATATTGTTTTGTAATTTCTTAGGTGAAGTAGGCCCAGACAGTTTAGTGGGGCCGACTTGTTTAGGGTAAAAGTCAGTTGACAAAAAGAGTATAAATAGAGTGGTTTTGATTCTAATTTGAACACAAACACACTCACTTGTGTAGTGCATAGGAGAGAGAGAGAGACATACCAGAAGGAGGAGGATTTCCTATTTTGTGGGTTTATCTTATACATCTTATACAAAGGAATTTTTGCTGGGTTTTCTTCCCCTTTAGGGTTTCCCAGGATAAATATGTATCTCTCTTTTGATTGTGTTTCTTTCAGTGATTCTGCATATTCTAATATTGTGTATCTGGATTAAACACTAACGATATCTAGTATAGCATATCAAATATTAACATGGTATCACAGATAGCCTGAATAAAACATATTTCATAAGGTGAAAATCTCTCTCCTCTACAATCGAACGAAAATAGGGTTTTTGCAAAAGTTGGAATTTTAAAGATCTTCTTGCATAGAAAGTCAAGCCTCTCTAGAGCACATCTATTGATCCCATGATCAGAATTTTTGGGTGGTTGAGTCTCCAGGAAATCCAAACCCTAGTTTGGGCATGAACCAAAAAACTGTAGAAAACCAGAACAAGAAATTCTACAGAAATTAGAACCTCGCAAGTAATATTTGAAGGGTGAAGATTTGGGATATCCAGAAACCAGGTGGACCAACCAACTCGCCTCATCCAAGCGCATCTTCTGGTAAGGCCAATTTTTCATTTTTAGAAATTTCAATTTTTAGTAACCTACTGGATAGGATGGCATTAAGCACCAAGCTTGAGGATAATTTGGAAGGCATTGAAATTTTTTGAGCATGGAAGTATATAATTAGTATCATTCTCAAAGAGAATTATCTTGATAAGTATATCAAGAATGAAATACTGGAACCAGAAGAATATGAATCTAAGGAGAAGCATGAGAAGGACCTAATAAAGGAAATGAGGATCATTGTTGATTCTATCAAATATCACTTGATCCCTCAAATGACATCTAAAGAGACACCAAATCAAATTTATGATTCCCTCTCCAAAATGTATGAAGGAAGGAACATCAACAGAAATATGAATTTGAGAGCTCAACTGAAGAGCACCAAGACAAGTAAAGGAGAATCAATTCAAGATTACTTTACAAGGGTCTCCTAGTTCAAAGAAAAACTAGATGCTATTGGATACTCCCTTGATGAAGATGAACTAGTCATGAATTCTCTCAATGGTATCACTAGACCTTGGGAATCATTCATATAGACTATGTGTGCTAGAAAAGAATGTATGAAGTTTTAGATTGTATGGGAAGACTACATCCAATAGGAGGCTAGAGTAGCTAACAGAGAATATTTACTTAAGGAATATAATCAAGATCTAGATATCCATACCAAGAGAAAAAAAACAATCAAACTTAAAGAAGGATATTCACAAGGAGCATAAACTTCCAAATAAGTTTCAGAAGAAGAAAAACTACTCCAAACATCAATGTTACAACTGTAATAAAATAGGACACATTTCTATAGAGTGTCCATTGAATAAGAACACCAACAAAAGACATCATGCTCATCTAGCTGAAGATGGGGATGAAGAAGAAGAAGAAAGACCTAGAAAGGGGCAAGGAAAAGAAGAAGATATAGAGGATTATGTACTATTATCTACACTCTTTGTGCCTTTAACACCTAGAGAATACACATGTCTTATTGACAGTGGTTCCTCAAAGAACGTGACATGAAAGAAGAAAACTCTGTCAAAACTTGAAGAAATTAACTCTCCTCGCAAGTAAGATTTGAAGGGTGAAGATTTTGGATATCCAGAAACCAAGTGGACCAACCAACTCGCCTCATTCAAGTGCATCTTTTGGTAAGGCCAACTTTTCATTTTTAGAAATTTCAATTTTTAGTGACCTACTAGATAGGATGTCATTAAGCACTAAGATTGAGGATAATTTGGAAGGCATTGAAAATTTTTGAGCATGGAAGTATAGGATTGGTATCATTCTCAGAGATAATTATCTTTATAAGTATATCAAGAATGAAATACCGAAACTAGAAGAAGATGAATCTAAGGAGAAGCATGAGAAGTACCTAATAAAGGAAATGAGGATCATTGTTGATTCTATCAAATATCACTTGATCCCTCAAGTGACATCTAAAGAGACACCAAATCAAATTTATGATTCCCTCTCCCAAATGTATGAAGGAAGGAACATCAACAGAAAGATGAATTTGAGAGCTCAACTGAAGAGGACCAAGACAAGTAAAGGAGAATCAGTTCAATATTACTTTACAAGGGTCTCCCAGTTCAAAGAAAAATTAGATGTTATTAGAGACTCCCTTGATGAAGATGAACTAGTCATGACTTCTCTCAATGGTATCACTAGACCTTGGAATCATTCATATATACTATGTGTGCTAGAAAATAAAGTATGAAGTTTTACATTGTATGGGAAGACTACATCCAATAGGAGGATAGAGTAGCTAACATAGAATATTTACTTAAGGAATATGATCAAGATCTAGATACCCATACCAAGAGAAAAAAAACAATCACACTTAAAGAAGGACAGTCACAAGGAGCATAAACCTCCAAATAAGTTTCAGAAGAAGAGAAACTACTCCAAACATCAATGTTACAACTATAATAAAATAGGACACATTTATAGAGAGAGTCCTTTGAAGAAGAACACCAACAAAAGACATCATGCTCATCTAGCTGAAGATGGGGATGAAGAAGAAGAAGAAAGACCTAGAAAGAGGCAAGGAAAAGAAGAAGATATAGAGGATTGTGTACTATTATCTACACTCTTTGTGCCTTTAACACCTGGAGAAGACACATGTCTTATTGACAGTGGTTCCTCAAATAATGTGACATGAAAGAAGCAAACTCTGTCAAAACTTGAAGAAAAGAATGCTCCTCAGAAGGTATGTCTAGGAGATGAATATAAATATACCATCAAATGCATTGGTGAATCAATCTATAAGCTTGAATTTGGAACCTTCGTGAAAATGAAGGAAGTACTATATGTACCAGGTTTGAAAAACAATCTACTTTCCATCTCAACACTAGATAAGAAAGGATATAGAGTTTCTTTTAGAGATGGACAAGTACTCATGTGGTCCAAATGAAAGACAATTGAAGATGTTGTGGTGATTGATGAAGAAGAAGGAGGACTATACAAACTCAAGGGACATCTAAAGACAACCCTTTTCCATAATACCACTAACTCATGTGAACTATGGCATAGAATACTTTCTCACATCAACTACAAAGAATTACCTTGTGTCAGCAAAGTGGTAACACTTTTACCAGCCTTGAAGATTGATCATGAAGGAACTTCCAAAGGATGTGCACAAGGAAATAAAATCAAGAACCCATTGCCTAATGTTGGAGCGCATACTCCATAGGGGGTAACTCCGCGGTTAAGTTGTAAGTGGAGCGGTGGGTCAAAATAGTCTTAGGGGTGTCGGGGTAAGTCAAAACCCTCTCTGTTTGTAATAAGCCCATGGTTTAAATCCAGGGTTTAGGGTTTTTGTGGGTGCCCATGGTTTAAGACCAGGGTTTTGTAAAGCCGCGCAGTATAAATAAGCGCTTATGTAAAATAGAGAGGTTAGGCTTTTTGATATAAAGAAGGATAAGGTGAAGTAAGGTTGGATGTGGTAAGGAAAGAGCAAGTCCCAGCTGTGTGCGTGGACGACCTCTGCAGCTGTGTGCGCAGAGGGTTTTTGTAAGAAAGTAAGAAAGGTCTGCAGCTGTGTGCGCAGAAGCCTGCTGCTGTGTGCGCGGCTGTCAAAAGGAAGAAGGAATCTGCAGCTGTGTGCGCAGAAGGTCTGCAGCTGTGTGCGCAGAAGCCTGCTGCTGTGTGCGCGGCTGTCAAAAGGAAGAAGGAATCTGCAGCTGTGTGCGCAGATAAGCTGTGATTTTGAGGAAAGAGGAATAAAATGCAGTTTGTGGACGTAGCCCCTACACTGGGGGTGAACCACGTTATATGTGGTGTTGTGGTTTTGTTGTGTTGTTTCTGTTTATGTCATTTTCATGCATTAAACTGAATATATCTGATAATATAAGATCTCTGCTAATACTAAGCTTCGATGTGGATTCCCTGTAGTGGGTTATGCAAGTTTGGTTTGTTTATTATGCTGTGAAGTTATATGTGAATGAATGATAAGTTAACAGGAAGTGGAATAATAATTGTTTAGAAAGATTAAGGTACAGTAATCCCCCTCTCTGCATGCAGAAACCTGATTCTGCGGCACCCCATTGCTGTTTCGGGTGAGACTGCAACCTGCGCGCAGGTTGTTGCCGAAAGGGCCAACACAGTGGGTCTTTTGTTGGTGCGACGAGAAAAGCATTAACCCGGGTCTTCCCAAGTGCCAACACCTAAAAGTGAAACAAATACCAAAGGTACGTTGGAATTTATTCATTCTGATGTATGTGGTCTTAAGTCATCTACATCCTTAATTGGATACGAATACCATGCACCTTTATTGATGACTATTCAAGAAAGACATGGATATACTTCTTGAATACCAAGAGTGAAGTGTTTGGGAAATTCAAGGATTTCAAAACCTTGATAGATAACCATTCAGAAAGAAGAATCAAGACATTGATATCAGATAATGGTGGAGAATACACTTCAAAATAATTTGAAGCATTCTGCAAAGAAGATGGAATGACGAGTGAACTAATCACTCCCTATTAATCCCCAACATAATGGTTTTGCAGAAAGAAAGAATAGAACCATAATGGAAGCAGTGAAAACAATTATTCATGACCAAGATCTCCTCATGCACCTATGGGATGAAGAAGAAATAAGAACTGTGTAGGTGTAGAATATATTATCTCATAGTGGTCTTCGATTCAAGACTCATGAAGAAATGTATACAGGAAAGAAACCCAAACGGATCCATTTTAAGATATTTGGATGTCTAGTATATGTGCATATTCCGAAAGAGAAGAGAACCAATTTGCATCCTTTTAGAAAGAAGGGAATATTTGTTGGATACTGTGAAGTCTCCAAAGGCTTCAGGATATACATTTCAGTATTCCGTCATATAGATATTAGTAGGGATGTGACATTTTATGAAGAAATTTCTCTTAATAAATACAGAAGATATTAGCTTGAAGAAGTACATGAAGAGGATGCACCTCCCAGAAAGGAAGAAGTTGAATCCTCTCCTGAAATAGTAGCATCAGAAGATCATGGCATGCTTGAACCTTAGTAACCCCCTACTATAAATACCTATAGATAGAGAAAACCTTCTTGGGTAAGAGAAATCATAGAAGAAGCATATAAGTATGGAGCTCAAGAAGGATCCATAACAAAAAGTAAGATATCAAATCCATACTCCAGTTATGTAGCTTTGATGTGTGACCTTGTAGATCAAGAACCCACTAGCTATGAGGAAGTTGCACGGAGGAAAGAGTATGGAAGCAATGATGAAAGAATACTAGTCAATAATGAAGAATGATGTTTGATATATAGTACCAAAACCAGAAAACAAGAGTGTGGTATCTTCGAAGTCGATCTACAAGATAAAACATGCAGCTGATGGATGTATTGAAAAGAACAAGGCAATATTTGTGGCTAGAGGATTCTCTCAGAAAGAGGGGATTGATTATGAAGAGACTTTTTCTCCAGTACCAAGGTACACTTCCATAAGAATCATCATGGCTCTTGCTTCCATGATGAAGTGGGATCTACACCAAATGGATGTAATGACAACCTTCCTGAAAGGAAGAGGTTTACATCGAACAACCACAAGGATTTGAAGTTGAATACAGAGTGACTCATGTATGTCTGTTGAAAAATGCTATGTATGGAATGAAGAAAGCTCCTAGAGCTTGGTATGGAAGAATTGATAGCTCTTGACAAGTTTGGGTTTTGCCAAGAGTAAATCTGACCCTAACCTTTACATGAAGGTCATGGATGATCAAAATGTCATACTATTACTATGTGTGGATGATGTATTTTTTAATAGGAAATGAGAAACAAATCACAAATTGCAAGAAGAATCTAGCAAAAGAATTCGAGATGAAATATCTTGGATTGATCCATTATTTCATCGGGATGGAAGTGTGGCACATTTCAGAAGGAATTTTTCTGAATCAGGGAAAGTATGCAGTGGAAATCTTGAAAATATTTGATATGTTGGATTGTAAAGCCATGGATACACCCATGTACACCAACTTGAAGTTGTTATATGATGAATCATCAGAGTTAGTAGACATGAATTAGTAAAGACGGATTATTGGTTCATGGATGTATTGTTATATTTTTAATGGTTAGACAAGATCTAAAAACATTTTGCATCATAACATCATAATCATAAGCAAGGGAACACTGAAATAAACACAAGTGTAGCAAAAAAAGAGAACACAAATATTTTCCTTGAGGAAACCACAAGGGAGAAAACCCCACAAAAATTCCTCAATATAAAATTCGACCAAGTATAGTGTAAAAACCCCAGCAACAAGAATATTTTCCCATCTTCTACAATAGACTCTCTCTCTCTCTCTCTCTCTCTCTCTCTCTCTCCAACGCAATACTTGTGTGTAGGATATGTAGGAATGAGCTGATGGATGTATTGAAAAGAACAAGGCAATATTTGTGGCTAGAGGATTCTCTCAGAAAGAGGGGATTGATTATGAAGA
>LPNX010527064.1:264894-314103 GCA_001517045.1 Pseudotsuga menziesii | reverse complement strand
TTGTATTGTTTACTTGTTGTTGAGGACGTGCTATAACAATTCAAGCTGAAGATTGGAAAGCTCAACGGGGATCTACTTCAACTATCCGGAATAAGGTACAAGGTTCGATCCTTTACTGTTAGATGTTTTTATTTCTATTGCATATTGGGAAAGATTGATTTCTGGAGTCTAGCTGTCTGTTGTGGTACCCCAAGCCATAGAAATTGCTCTCCGTAACAGCTGTAACTACCTCATAAGGGCCCAACCAATGGGTAGTTAATTTTCCTTTAAAGTTTTTAAACCGTGAATCGAATAGTAATGCCCAATCTCCAGTATTAAATTATTTTTTCTTGATAAATTTATCATGCCATTGCTTCTGCTGACTCTGTATTAGTATGGTTCTTTGGAGTGCATCCTGTCTAATTTTATCTAATTTCATCTAATTCATTAATCTGTAGGATTCATTGTTTCTGTGCTTCATCCAAATCCATACCTAACTGTGCTGCCATACGAAAGGTTTTAACTTGAAATTTAATAGGTAAAAGGACTTGTTTGCCATATACTAACTCATAGGTGGTATGTCTGTTAGTATTTCTCCATGTTATTCTATAGGCCCATAAAGCCTCGGGAAGTCTATTCGTCCAATCCTTATGATGTAAGTGAATGGTCTTGGTTAAAATAGCTTCTAATACTTTATTGGTTGATTCTACCTGGCCATTATCTTGAGGATGGTAAGGTGAGGACTTACAATGCCGGATATCATACTTCATAGTGAGCTCTTGCATTAATTTGGAAGTGAATTGGGTACCTTGGTCTGTGACAATTTCTCTGGGTACACCAAACCGAGTAAATATTTCTTCATATATGAATTCTACTACATATTTCTCTGTATCCCTAAATAAAGCTTTAGCTTCTACCCATTTGGTAACATAATCCGTACAAACCAAGATATTTTTTTTTATGAGACATGGGAGAGATTGGTCCTACAAAATCAAGAGCCCATTTTTTGAAAGGCTCAATCATGACTTGTGGCTGTAAAGGCATTTGGTCTGATGTTCTAGGTCTACCCATTCTTTGACAACTATCACATCCTTTGACATACTTGGCAGCATCCTTAAAAATGCTTGGCCTGTAATAAACAGAGTGCAGTACTTTGTATGATGTCTGTTTATCCTAAAAGTGGCCTCCACATGGTCCATCATGGGATGCTCGGAGGATGTCTGTCATTTCATCCTCTCGCACACATCTTCTAATAATAAGATCTGGGCCAGTGCGAAAGAGGTCATTATCAACCCAGGAATAGTTAGAACTTTGTACTATGATGCGGCGTTTCTCGTATGGAGCCAAATGGTGTGGTACTTTTCCAGTTGCTAGATAGTTTGCAATATTAGCAAACCAAGGGGTTTGAATAGACATAGCGAATAGATGTTCGTCAGGAAAAGTATCATCAATAGGTTTAGTATCACTACCGTGTTGTATACGAGAAAGAAAATCTTCTGCTAAGTTTTCTTTACCAGGTCGATCAATGACAGTAATATTAAATTCTTGCAATATGAGAAGCCACCGGGTAACTATACCATTGGTGATTGGTTTATTCATTAAGAATCTAATGGTAGAGTGATCGGTGTGCACAAAAACTTCGTATCCTGTAATATAATGGCAGAATTTATTAATAGCATAAACTACTAGCAAAAATTCCTTTTCATCAACGCTATAGTTTAGTTCGGCAGGAGAAATATTTTTGCTAATAAAATAGATGGCATAAGGTGATTGTCCTTATTTTTGGCCTAGGACTCCTCCTATGGCTGTATCAGAAGCATCAATAGATATATGAAAGGGAAGGGTCCAATCAGGGTCCCTAAGTATTGGTGCTACTGATAGTTTAGCTTTTAAAATCTCAAAAGCATATTGACAATATTCTATCCATTGGAACTCAACATCTTTTATGAGCAATTTAAACATCGGTGCAGCTATCTTTGTAAAGTTTTCAATAAAACGAAGATAATATCCTGCATGACCCAAAAATCTTCTAACCTCCTTCTGGTTTTTTGGAGAGGGAAGGCCAACTATTACTTCGATCTTAGCAGGGTCTACCTTAATTCCTTGAGAAGAAATATGGTGTCCTAGAACTATACCTTCTGTCAGTAACATTTTACACTTTTCATGACTAAGAGCTAAGTTTGTCTCTTGACATCAGATCAAAAATTTCTCAAGGTTGTCAACAACTTCTTGAAAATTATTACCATAGGCTATAAAATGATCCATGTATAACTCAACACAGTCATGTATAAGATCAGAAAAGATGCCTAAGACTACTCGTTGAAAAGTAGCGGGTGCATTACATATGCCAAATGGAAAAACAAGATAAGCAAATGTCCCCCAAGGACATGTAAAAGTGGTCTTATCTTGATCTTCAGGTGCTATTAGGATATGATTATATCCACTATATTTGTCAAGAAAGGAAAAATACTGCTTACCTGACAAGGTATCTAATACTTGGTTAATAAAGGGAAAAGGAAAGTAGTCTTTAAGAGTGGCTTTGTTTAGTTCTCTAAAATCAACACAAATACTCCATTTCCCTGTAACTTTGTTTGGAACTACTACTAGAGGAGACACCCATTTGCTATCGAAAATAGGATAGATGAAACTGGAGGTAAGGAGTTTTTGTAATTCTTCTTTTACTACCTCCTTCAAAGCAGGATTCATCCTCCTCTGAGGTTGTCTTATAGGTGGTATATTTGGATCCATATGAATGTGGTGAATACAAGTGTCAGGGTGTATACTCTTCATAACAGTGTATTCCCATGCAAATGCTCCGGCTTGTTTTTTAAGAACCTTAAGTAGTTGACCTTGTTGATCTTCATTTAGTCCGATGTTTATGTGCATAAACTTTTCAGGGCCAACTTCACAAGGTATGGTGAAAAGTCATGTATGCTCTTCGATGGTGAAGACACAAGGTGCTTCTGTAAACATTGAGAGAGCCATAGTTTCTTGAAACTCATCTCCAAATATTTGATCAAATTTAGCAAACAATTGAGGAAAATATATACTAGTGGTGGAGGAAATAAATTGATTCAATACATTCTCAGTAGTCTACTCCTGTAATTCCTAGGAGAAATCACTAGGAAAGGAAAGGTCATCAAAATATTCGTCCCTAAAGGAACAATTTAACCACCAGGAATTTTCAGTTATTGGTTGTGCTAGGGGATATAAAATAAGTCTTTGGGTAGACAACCCATTGGAAATGGTCATCTCCCCATCCCTACATCCTATAAAAGCATTGGCAGTAGCTAACCATGGTCTTCCCAAGATGATAGGATGTCCTTTAGAAGGATCCTTTGATTTTATGACCATGAAGTCGACGGGGTATTCCCATGAAGCTACTGATACAATAATGTCGTCCAGGACTCCAGCAGGCTTTACTGTAGTACAATCTGCTAGTTCCAAGATGGAAGGGATAGGTCAAAGAAATTGTCCCAACTGTATAACTTCTAAAACTGCGGTGGTCAGCATATTGATGGATGATCCTAAATCAATTAATGTGTTACCTATGGCGGTATTATTTATGACTACAGTTACTACTAGGGCTCCTGGATTCCTATATTTTGCAATCCGGGACTGATCTGTCATATATTCAGACATCTCTTCTATGACATGAATTGTAAGGGGGTATTTTTGTTTCTTCCCTAGACGTTTAATGCATAATTCCTTTATCACCTTACTGTAAATTGGTATGTCTTTAATAGCTTGTAATAATGGAATTTTGATACATATATGCTTTAATTAATTCAAAATATCATACTCGGAGTGAACTACAAGTTTTCTATTACTAGTCTTGCTGGAAATGGAGGAATTCTTTGTTCCTGAATAAGTTTGTGGGGAGGATGGGTAGGTATTGGAACTTTTGAAATATTCACATCCTCCAAAATGGCATCATTCATGGGTTCATTTGAATCTTCTTCTTCGTCATTTTCCTCACGAATGATGACTAATGTTTTGGGTTTATCATTAACAACTCTTCCAGATCGTAATTGAATCTCATGTATAGGTACAGTCGAAATAAGGTAGGATGGAAGAGTTTGCAACCCAATATTGTTAAGAGCTTGAGTTGGCTTATTATTAGGGTTAGGTATCGGTTGTGCAGGTAATAATGTCGGTCGCAGAGGATTTGTATTCTGGAAGTGATGAGGTTGTTGTGTAATGAGAGGAATTGGAGGTACAAATCCAGGCAAATGCTGCTGAAAATTCGATTGATGCTAAGGATAAGGATGACTAGGTGGAGGGGTAGGTTGTGACCGAGGATATGGCTATCCTCTCCACCCTTGTGACCAATACTATTGCTGCAGAAATTGAGGAGGAGGATATTGAGGTGGCCAACTCTGCCAACTAGGATTGTTCCATTGTTGGGGTTGTTGGTAAGAAGAGTATTAGGGTGGGGATTGTGGTGGAAAATTATGGTATATTGGTTGATCTATAGATTGCCAAGGAGGCCTCCTAGATGTTTCACCTACATCCCCACTCTTATAGATGGCTTGAAATCTAGGCAAGGATGGATAGTTATCTGTTTGATGTTCCTCTGTACATATGTGACATACAAAAATGTTGTTTAATGGACATTCCCTTTGGGGATGTTTTGACTGGCTGTCTTATTTTGATTTTTTTCTGCCAAATATCGCCTTAAAATCAAGTCAAATCACATTGCATTATTACATATATAACAGATGGTGAAATCTATATAAAAATAGGGAACGTTAGTAGGTGGATTACCCATTATTTCTATATGTAATTACGCGAAGAAAAAAGTGTGAATTTTGGTGAATGCATCCGTGCTGCAAGCAAGTTTGACTCTTGCCACTTTTTGTGCACTTTGGTTATGATTTTCCATGTTCATATCTATTGACAAGGTGCAGTTTTCCACGAAAATTTTTCCATTTCCCACTACAATTTACTTAGGTCATGAATTTGTTCTACACCTTGGACAGAAAATACTAATTGTTGTCCGTTCTTCATCTTGTATTTTCTTGGCTTGTAAAGCATCTAATTGAGAACCCATGGCTCCTAAGATGTTAGTCTTAAAATTCTCCAATAGGTTACCTAATTCCATCCTTGTAACTCCTCCTGAACTAGGAACATTTCCTCTTACATTTCTACTATAAGGCTCTCGAAAGTTTTTCCCAACTCCCCCCCTACTTCTAGAATAATTTTTACATATCTCACCGATCTGTGCAAAAGTATTATGAGAAATATCACCAGCTTCCATGAGATTAAGACTCTCTAGCAAGTCTTTGGAGATTCCTTTGAGAAAAAGTGTACGTATTGCATCTTCTTGAAGGGCATGATACTTTGATTTATGAAGGGTATAAATGAACCTTTCGATATAATCCTCTAGGATTTCGTCTTCAGGTTGTTGTATCTTGAATATGTCATGTCGAGAGTCTTTAGGTTTGCAGTATTCTTGATACTTTCGCAAGAATGAGGTTCTCATGTCGTCCCAAGTCCTGATAGTGGATTCACCTAATCCCATGAACCATCGTAAGGTGGAATCTTTCAATGTAGCGGGAAAGAGTTTTAGTTTATGAGCATCTTGTAGGTAATTATAGCTCCTACAGAGAATATCAAACTCAAACAAGAACGTGTCCGGGTCCTCATTACTTTTTCCATAAAAGGTAGGTAAAGAAGAAGGAGGGATGTTTTTCATATTTACATCCAGTACAGTATCTAGGATAACGAACCCGAAGGTAGCCTCAGTTTGATTTTCTCCTTCTCCTTCATTATTTCTAACTTCGTTACGATCTTCGTTCTCTCCTAGCCCCTCCATATAGGTTGGGTTTTTAATATAAATACACCTAGGAAGCTCCGTTCGAGGTGATAATGGAGTGTCACAAGGCTTTGTTTCTGGAGAGATATTCCTCTGGTCAACCATTTTCTTATTGAACCCTAGAGGGAGAGTAGGCTCTACTGTCGATGTCTCAATTTGTGAGATAATTGTATCTGAGGGGTTTCCAAAGAGGGATTTTACTTGCTTAGGATTAACAAGGTCAACAAAGTTCAGACTTCCTACTATTGAAAAGGTCATATCATTTGGTTTTGTGACTAGTACAGAACTAGAGGTTACTAGTGGTTGATCCTTCTGAATTTATTCTGAAATGAGGTCCTTAGGACCTCCGGTCAAGGTTCCTTCTCCTTCTATGGTTCCCTTGGTAAGATCTCTTGGAAGAGTTTCTTGTTTTTTGATACCTTTTCGGTGAGTTAGTAGTTGGGGTGTTACGTTCGCTGGAATAGTTAGTAGAAATGTCAATAGCTTTTCCTACTTTAATAAATCTACCCTGAGGATTTCTAAGTCTGTTCATGAAAAGAAAACTAAATTAAAGAGAACTTATGCTATACTATTATTGCTGGATTTAGGGGCGCCTGTTATAACAGATGCACCGGTTCTTAAAAAAGAAAACAAGCATATGACAAATGCAGAAAATAACACACTTAAAAAAACAACAAAGGAACAACAAGGCTTTGGGGCACCCCACTATAGTGGATACATCTGGCTATTACACCATGGAAATTCCGCGGTGAAGTTGTCTTTGCATCTTACTGCTATCCCCTCCCTCTTGCTGTGTAATATAAAAGTAATCTATCTATATATCTAAACTTCATAAAGGATCCCTATTTATTCTACCTTATAAAACAACTCCCTGGCAATGGCGCCAAAAATGTTGGGTGCTATATCGACTATATTAATTCACCTAATATTTAATTATCAACAGGGGCTGGTAAGCTTAGAGTTAATACAAAATATATGCAAAGGTAAAAAGGCTCCTAGGGTGTCGTGGAAATATTTTAATAAACAAAAGATCCAAAGATAAAAAACCGAGTCAAACTCCTAAAATTATCTAAATAATTGGACTGGACTGGAATATCAAATTCTAAACAGCTACTTAAAAGAAAGACATAAAAAATAACACTTATAACTTCAGACACTAAATCATACATAAAGAAATTATAACAACTAAACTGACAAATAACCAATTCTCCTTAAGCAGAAGGTTGGGGTAAGAAGACAACTTATCTTATAAAGAATAGAAAACTGAAAAAGCAAGTAGAAAACTTAATAAAGATAATAAACATAAGCAACTAGAAAACTTAATAAATATAAAACTTTGAAAGAAGAAGTACAAAAC
Organism: Pseudotsuga menziesii; assembly: GCA_001517045.1. Lineage (NCBI taxonomy): Eukaryota > Viridiplantae > Streptophyta > Pinopsida > Pinales > Pinaceae > Pseudotsuga > Pseudotsuga menziesii. Next base: position 306,949 of record LPNX010527064.1, on the reverse strand, counting down.
TTAGTAAAGATATTTAAAATTTGTTTTTCAATATTCACATAAAAACATGAATGATTCCTATGATTACAAATAACTTAACTTCCTTTTAAAAATAGTACATCTAACCCTAAACTCTAAACGCAAACGAAGATGACCATGACATAAAACAACAATAAAACAAAATTAGTATTTAATATTCAAAGAATAAAACAACTTAAGAAAAATGATAAAAATTTAATCCATAGCTTTAAAAAAACATACTTTAATTGAAATGCTTAAATAAAAATACCAACTACAAATATAATCCAAAGATTGACAAAACAAAAATAGGAAGAATTTGAAAAATGCATAAAAATAGTAAAAACATAACCAAGGGTTAAATGATAGACTGAACAGTAGGTCTGTAAAGGGTGACTGAATGGCAGAATGGACAGACAATCCGAATGGCGGTTCGTACAGTTAAAAATGGTAAAAATTAACCTAAATGAACTAATTCTTCTGTTGAAGTTATGCAGTTCTAAACCTAATGCATGGACTTAATAAACAAGCCTATTTAACCAAAAAATCAGCTTCAAACTAATTCTTAAACAACAAGAAAACATTGCATTGTAAACTAATTACTAAACTGGACTTTAACTTGAACAAACTGGAAATTACTTTAAACAAATTCATGACAGAAAAAACAAATAAACAAAACTGAATTTAAATGAAAGCAAACTATTCTATATAAATAAATTAATAACAAGAAATAAATAAACAAGACTACATTGAAAATAAAACAAACTATTCTACTTAAACCAATTTATAACTAACCAAAACTAAATTCAAATGGAAATAAACTATTCTACTTGAAAACTGAAAGCAATACTGGAATGAAATGACTAACTAGAAAAAACTAACCAAGAACAAAAGACTGAAAGCAAATGACTGAAAGTAAATAACTGAAAGTAAAACTATGCGTGCATCTACTTATTTGATTACTGAAATAAAATTAAACTAATGCAATACAAGAAATAAATACTTATTTAACTACTGAAAGGAAACTAAGTTAATACAATATAGGAAATAAAATAACATCTAATGAAAACAACTGGGAATTAAACTGAATTAAAACTAATCTAATGAACCTCGGCCCTCCCAACAATCAGGGGTGAAGTATGCTAACTCCTACTCAAACACAATCTTCAACATCAATGCATAAAACTCATTATTCATATTCAAAAATAGAATTACAGTGCTTAAAAAACTATGACTAACTCTTGCTCTGACTAACTAACTTTCTATTCATTCAGGGACTGATATATATAGTTTTACATAAGAGATGAGCAATTTGACCCAAAAGGTCAACTGCTCTCTAATTTTAGGCAATCTTTAAAGCACATAATTTATTTGCAACCAACGCATGATATGGCTCTTCATTCAGCTTGATCATGGCATAACAAGATGAGTCTGCTCCTTCTTTTGCTTGGACAGGCTTCTATAGCATGCTGGATGTGGCAACGAACTCTTCCTTAGCATGGAGAATGGACTCGTGGTGAGCACAGGATTGTACATAGAACAGGTTCTAGAATGCAGGTCCCTTATTAGCGCGAGTGTGCAAACTAGAGGTGTTGTGGATAGCAGGGGCGGTGACACAGTCGGTCTTCTGGAACGCATTTCGTGAGTTAAATGTTCAACCCTTTAAACGTGTGGATAACGAGCAACTAGGTGGCTATCCTTCCAGAGGATGAGTTAAATGCATTGGTCCAGCACAGAGATGGTTGGTGTGATGGTGAGAAAAGGAGATTTACAAACTGTTTTATGTTTAAATGCTCAGAACCAACTATGGACAACGCGCAAGCTGATAAGCAAGCTAAACAAAACACTGAACTATGAGCTGGATGTGTAGTGCATCAATCTAGGGCACACTTGGAAAATAATCAGCGAAACTTGTGCAGCGGCTGGATGACGAGCTAAATGCCAACATGGATCATGAGTTGTACATGAAGCTGGATCGTGAGCTGAACGTATGGTGCGAAAGGAAGGCTGAATACATTTTATTGTTAATTTTCCCAAATGAACTATAAAATATGCAAACAAACATACATATTAGATAATACATTAAAAATGCTTTAAATAACATAGTTTTGAGTTAATAAAATCATAAAAATGATATTAATAACCTCAACTATAATAACATCAAATTTGTTCTTACCCTGTGCCAAAATAACGATCTATATGACATAAAACTTTACTAAAGATAATAAAATATGTGTTTAAATATGTTATTTAATTTCCAAAAATGATAACAAAATGAGGCTCAACACTATGGTACACATCCACAAGCAAGCCGACATGGATGATGGCAACTAGAACCCAACACAACCCAATCCACCTCTTGACCATCAAGCCCTGACCTCATTACTCATGTCAATGGACTAGAAGTTTGACAAGATCACCCTCAATGTGAATGGAAATGCCAACACCCTAGCCAACCATGACCATTTGCTAACTACTATTTCCCAACATGTCACATTTTCTAAACCATTTAATGCTCTTACCCATGAAGTTGTGGTCACTAAAGACCAGGGATCTCACACTCTATTTTAGAAAAACTAACATCACACCTTTAAGGATAAAATTTCATGGCACCGCTTTTCAAATATTGACATGTGTAAATTTGATGGTTCTGATCCCTTGGATTGGGTTACCCAAATAACATGTTAGTTTTCTCTCCATGTCATTAAATATGATCTTCAAAAGTTGAAAATTCAGTTTTTTATATATTTATATTCTAAACATTGTCAATGGTGGCAATGGTACTGTAAATATTATCGTAATTATGTCCATTGGATCCAATTTGCGATGATCCTTCATGAATGTTTTTACCATGATACTCACTACTTGGGTAGGTTGACCAAGATGTGACAAACTAATACCATTTTGAATTATATTACAACATTGAGCAATTGGAAATCCACATAGAAGGCTTCTCTGAATCCTTTGTTCAGGAAGGTTTCATTGGTGGCTTCAAAGAGGTGATTCATGGCCATTTCCTAATGAAACGACCCTCCAGTTGGTTGGAATCCTATGATATAGCTAGAGAATATGAGCCAGTGATCAATTCCCAACCTAAATTATGTTCCTTTCCTACACACACAGGGTCTCCCATGGTCCTCCTATTAATTTCACCACCCTACCTTTATGAATCCACAAGTTGACCCTATAGGCCATGGTTGAACACCAATTTTTGGGCCTCTACTATACTTATGATGAAAAATGTTTTTAGAGGGACTAAATGCAAAGAAGAAAAGTTATTCCATATCAAGGAAATCCCCCATTATTCCATCGAGGAAAACACAATGGAAGATCCACCTAAACTAGAAGTGGATGAACCTATACCCCCACTCGAAAATGATCCTGATATGCCAGTTACTGATGATAGACCCAAAATTTTACTCAATGATTTATTAATATTTTTTACACCTAAAACTTTGAAATTGATTGGCTACATCAAGCACAAAAAGGTCGATGTAAATTGATAGTGGAAACACCCATGGATTCATTCATTGACGAGTGGTTGAAGAAACCCATTGTTATATTTTTCCCATCTCCAATTTCCAAATTCTGATAGTCAATGGGGGTACTATCAAATGTGGTGATCATTGGGAAAATGTAAAACTCCAAATGGGTGGCTTCCACCTCAAAACACATATGTTTATCATTGATATTTATGATTGCGATATAGTTTTGGGGTCAAATGGTCCCAAGCTTTGGGACTTGTCATCATGGATTTCAAGGTACTCTCTCTCAGCTTTATTGAGGCCATGCACACACATAACCTCCATGCAATTACACATGGTTATATTAAAATTATATCTTCCCACCATATGGATAGATTACTAAATAAATCCCACTTAGGTGTGATTGCTAAGTCCCATGCAATCCAAGTCACAGAAATTCCCACGTTGGATATTCACCTTGACTTGCAAAAAATTTCGTCCCAATATCAATAGGTTTTTGAGGCAACGAAGGGTTTACCTCCATCCTTTTGTGAGCATGACCATGATATTACTTTAATCCTAGGTATACAACCCTCCAATGTCCACGATTATTTCCACCCTTTTGAATAAAAGAATGAAATGAAAAAGGTCGTTGATGAATTATTGGAGGAGTTATCAGAGGTAGGTGTCATTCATTCGAGCATTATCCCTTATTATACATAAGTGGATATTGACTTAAAATAATAAGGAGAATGGTGTACGTGTCTTGATTTCAGGTTCTCAACAATACCAATATTAAAGATAACTTCCCATTCTTTTCATTAATGATCTCTTAAATGAATTGCATGGTGCCAAATTATTCACTAAATTTGACCTTTTCTCAAGACACCATCAAATCCGACCTTTTCTCAAGACACCATCAAATCCGACCTTTTCTCAAGACACCATCAAATCCATATAAAAGAGGTGGATATTCCCAATACAACCTTTTGCACTCATGAGGGTCATTACGAGTTTTTAGTCATGCCATTTGGCCTCTGCACTACCTCTCTCTAGTTTTCAGATCCTCATGAATAAGATATCCCCCCCCCTCCACCACCATTTTTTTCTAGTTTTCTTCGATGATATCTTGGTATAAAACCTCACATAGGAAATCCATCTCTAACATGTTTCTTGTACCTTGCAATTATTACAGTATCACAATTTATTTGTGAAACACTCCAAGTATGATTTTGGTGTGACTAAGTTTGAATACTTGGGCCATATTGTGAGTTAGGATGGTGTGTGGGTTGATGCCAAGAAATTTGAAACTATGCAAAATTAGCCCCACGCCAAAAATATTAAGATATTGAGAGGTTTCCTTGGACTTACTGGCTACTATCATAAGTATGTGCCAAACTATGGGAATATTGCAAATCCTCTTAAAACATTGCTAAAAATAATTCTTTCTCCCAGAATGAGAAAGTGGAGTAGGCCTTCTACACCATAAAGGAAGCTTCATACACTATGCTAATTTTATCCATGCCATATTTCACTAATACATTCATCTCATACGGATATGCCTCTAGTTGTAGCTTGGGAGAAGTATTCCTACAAAACACACACCCATATGATTTGGTGTGACTAAGGTTGAATACTTGGGCCATATTGTGAATTAGGATGGTGTGTGGGTTGATTCCAAGAAATTTGAAACTAGGAAGGATTAGCCCCACCCAAAAAATATTAATATCTTGAGAGGGCTCCTTGGACTTACTAGCTACTATCGTAAGTTTGTGCCAAACTATGGGAATATTTCAATTCCTCTTAAACATTGCTAAAAATAATTCTTTCTCCTAGAACGAGGAAGTGGAATAGGCCTTCTGCATCATAAAGGAAGATAAATGCACTATGATGATGTTAGCCATGCCATATTTCACTTATACATTCATCTTATACTCATATGCCTCTAGTAGTCGCTTGGGAGAAGTATTCCTACAAAACGAACATCCTTTGGCCTTCACCAATAAGTATCTCTATGATATGAATTTGAGAAAATCCACCTATGAGAAAGAAATGATGGGTATCCTTCATGTAGTTGAGAAGACCCAAAAACTCCGCATGACATGAATGACTATCCCAATACACATTTTGACATCTCATCAAATGACTACAAGAAGACCCAAAACCTCCGCTCGAGTATACATGGAACCAAAATATCTTTCGGTATAAGGAGCACATATTTCTCACCTCAGACTCAACCTTGAAACCACAAATATTATAGGAATTACATTCATCACCCACATCACACCACTGATTAAGCTTTCATAAATCCTATGAAAGAATTAAGCACTCTTTCTTCTGGGAAGGCATGAAAAAAGTATCCACAAATTTGTTGCAACCTAGGACACTTGACAATGACATAAGGGAAAAACAATGAAGTCACTCGGTGCTTTGCAACCTCTTCCCATTTCCAACCATATTTAGAAAGGAATCTCTATATTCATTGTGGGTCTTCCTAAGGAAGGTAATACAATAGTCATTATGGTGGTAGTCGATCTCCTAACAAATACACTCACTTTTGTGCCTTACTAGTTCCATATTTCACACCCTCACCAATGGAACAAGTCTTCATGGATCAAAATATTAAGATCCATGGCATGCCAACTTCTATTGTATTTGATTGTGGCCCCACATTTACAAATAAGTTTTGGTAGTAGTTTTTTAAAATTCAGTGAACTCAGTTGAATCTCAACAAAACATATAAGCCCCAAATGGATGGTCAAACATAAGGGGTTAATAAATTCTTGGAAGCCTACTTATGAAATTTTTTGTTGAACAAGTCACACCACTGGGCCCAATGGATTCCTTTGGCCAAATGGTGGTATAATAACACTTATCATGGGTCCAAAAAGATGACACTATATGAATGAATGTATGGCCAAAATACCTTATGGTGATTTCCTATTTACCAAACACCTCTAGGGTTTAGGAAATGGACAACACACTAGAGAATATAATCTCCTCACCCTTAAAAAAAATCTAGTTATGGATCAAAATAGAATGAAACAACATACATATTAACATCACTTTGAACACTCCTTTGAAGCTATGGATTAGGTTTTTCTTCAACTCCAACCTTATAAACAAGCATCCCTCAAAGCCCATCTCCACCAAAAGATTGCTCCAAATTTCTATGGGCCCTACACCATCCTTTAGTGCAATGGATAGGTGGCTTGCAAGATAAATTTTCTAGATCACTCCAAGATTCGACCCATCTTCCACATCTATTTCCTCAAAAAAGGGGTGTGGTCTATTTGTAAAGTGCATACTAGCTTACTCAAGCTAGATGAGGAAGGCTCCATTTGACTCTAGCTGACAATAATCTTAGATTCTAGGGAATGGAAATTTCTTAGGTGATTAGTCAAAGAAGTTTTAATCTAGTGGAAAGATATGACACTTGAAGATGCCACTTAGGAACCAACAGACAATTTACATCAATTTCTACACCTTTAATGTTGAGGAAAATGTTTCTTTTGAAGTGGGAGGGCATGTTAGGGTCCTACCCTAACCCAAATTACTTTAAGAGTTAGTCATACATTGTATATGACCATCTCTTTGAAATAAGGTTGAGTAAGCTAGTGGTCAACAATCAATGCATGCAAAAATGATGTCTTTATTAATTAAGACCCACTAGGAAGTTGGTACTTGTTAATTATTTGACCTATTTAAAGAGCTACAAGGCTATGGCGGGTTTTGTCGAGAATTATTGTAACAACTCCGATCAAGTGAAAGGTATCCCTACCTCAAGAGGCCTATGAATATTGCTTCCTGAACTTATTCTCATAATTTATAAAGCTTATTTCCTACAATATTTATCTTTCTATTGTCCAATGTTTCTTGTTCTGCTATATAAAATCTGGTTTATTGCATCTTAACCTTTGTATATCCCGTGTTGTTTTAAGTTTCAAGGTTAAAGAACACCACACATAATAAAAATAGAAAATAGTATCAAATCATTAGTACATAACACAATTCTATTGTTTGTTGCATTTTTTTATTGTTTTAACTATCTCCAAAAATAAAAGTTTGGGGAATTACAATAAATATCACTATTTAAGTCCCTTCAGTATTTGTGGCTTAAACTCAATATTGCAATTTTATGTTTTTTTTACTTAGTGATTTAAACAATATATAAACAAACCATCATGATTTTTTTTAGAACAAACCCTCATAATTTTTGTTAGAGTAAGGATCATAACGATTATCCTTTACAAATCCACAAATTTTATTATAAAAAATATCATCATTTAACACTTATATTGTACATACATAGGAATATACATAAATTAAAAAAACTAACATAAAAAAACTCCAATTTTACATATTTTCCTTAAATAAAATTGATATATATTCAAAGTTAAATAGATTCCTATATTTCAAATTTTCTATCATCTTAAAATTCAAGACATGGCCAGTTTAAGTTCTAAGTAGCATAAGATTTATGATGGGAAGTATGCCACTCAAATGAAGGCACTATAACACAAACTAAATCATACAACTAAGACATGAACATATAATGTTGACATTATATAAGTATGTGTTTTCTATGAAACGTGCCCTCATTAGTGTGTCAATACATAGTGGAAAGGTAGCCATGGACTACTTCGAACCCTTAATGAACCTTTATTAATCTCCACCTAACATTCATTATGTAAAAATGTTAAATTATCGATAAAAAATTAGAGTATGTAACCCTTGTTTTAGTTTTATGTAGCAACTAATTATCACATCCTACAATCACACACTATTATCCTAGGATCACATCTCGTTATGATCACACTATCATCCTTTGGAGTAAATCTAATGAAAGTGGTTAATATGATTAGACATGGTGATAATGTTTTCTTATGCCATTAATGTTTTTCTCCAATTTTTAAGCGACTTCTTTTATTTATAGCTTGGTTTGACCAACACCATATGTGCTTTTGAGGTGTAGGATAAGGGGAAGTTAATCATGTAGTAAATACGTCTAGTTTTTAATCATGATCTAAAATTCATACTGGTGGCATTTTTATGAATTTTGTCTATTTTTGAATAATTTTGATTATCAAAACAATTATCAAATTTCAAGAAGATAAGAATTATGACTTTTTTTATCATCAAATTCCAAGAGAAGATACTTTTTCTCTTCTAAATCCAAATATAATGAAAATTTGAAACATGTGCCATAAGTGGCAAATTTCCATGACTTTAGAATAGCATGAGCGCCAACATAGATGTTGCATGAAGAATTTCCAAAGGGGAGTGTGTAGTGAGAAGTCTTTTACACTTGCATTTACAACGTCAACATAAACATAGAGACTATGACACTTCAAAGGCATGTCCAAGATCATTGAAAGAAATGTTATGAAGACTTATATAATCAACAATTGCAATAAGAATTGGATGTGCATTTATAATTGTTAGAAGTGTGATAATTGCAATAATTTTCATTTACAATTTCTATTATGAATAAAAACATAATTAATTGCCATTTACAATCTTATCGACATTTTAAAATTTTACAATCAAGTTGCATTAATAGAAGCTGAATGCTTCCAAAAGGTCTGCAACTATAGATTTGTAACCGATATCATAAAGTAGAAAGCACTTGAGACTGATATACTTTTGGTGCCACACACAATTAACCACACACTAGAGATGATGATGATCATTTAGACTTAAGTTTCTTTTGGCTTTTACCTTGTAACAATGGTCAAGCCAAAATATTTAACCACATACTGGAGACCATCATGATCATTTACTCAATTTTTTTTTTGGATTTTACCTTCTAACAATGGTCAAGCTCATATAAAGATACAGACCATGGCATTCCAAATGTTGATATTGAGAAACTTGTAATAATCAAGTCAGAGAAAAAAAGATATGCTATATTCAATCCAAAAAACACATCCTACATTGATGCCAAAAACATTTAACCTAAACATAAACATCTAACATATGATATATGTAACAACATTTAAACATAAAAATTTAGCCAACCAAACAATAACACTTGACCCATTGTATAAACATTGAAAAATCCAGCTGCTTTAACATATGAATATTTAACAACATTTAAACATAAACATTTAACCAATTTTATAAACATTTGAAAAACTAGTTGTGGGAATTAAAACAAGCATAACTAGTGAAACATTAACATGTGACCGTTTTATAACATTTAAGAGCATTTTGAAGAGTGATATATGCATCAGAAGCATGTGTAAAAAGACAATATTTAAGCATAAACATTTAACCATTCAAGCATCAATATTCGAAAAGAGTTGCAACTAGTTCAATGAACAATGGATCATAACTAGATATAATCAATCTTATGGTAATCAATCATAACATTAACCTTATGCATTATACATGTACAAAGTATCCATAAACAAGCCATATACTAAAAAAAGTATATGGTCACAAGCTATATTGATATTGTCTACTAGTACCAAAACTAGTCATGGGAATTTGCATGGTTGCAAAAGTTTGTTGCAATGATCATGTAACAAACAACATATTGCAAAAAACATTTTGGCACTGCTCATTTGATAATGCATTCAGACACAAGGAAAAATAACTTTCCTGCACTTTGAAAATGTTTTTATGAAAATAAAAGTATAACAAAGGCTTTTAAAAGTTTTGGAACAATCTGCAAAGTGGCAAAAAAATATCAAAAATTTAAATGGACTTTGCTACAACCCAAAAAAATGTTTAGTTTAAAAGTGTTCTGAAATGCAAAATTGCATGATATTCTGGAACATATGATTTTTTTTCATTTGTTAAGAACTTTGCTACAACCCCAAAAAATGTTTAGTTTAAAAGTGTTTTGAAATGCAAAATTGCATGATATTCTGGAACATATGATTGTTTTTCATTTGTTAATAGGGTTTTGAGCTAGAGGAGCAGCAAAGTGGAGAGTAGATTCAGCCTTTTAGGAACTTTGATATCAACATGACATTACCAGCTGTCACATGTAAATGTAGCTTGTATGCTTAGACTATGCAACTAAAAGATTGTAGCGAAGATGTTGTTTGTGTAGGTTTCATAAGTAATTGTTGTAGATGATGGGTAGTGTTCTTGTTGCATTGGAATTTGCATAGTGCAATTGATTGTCCCGCCTTTTGTTTGAAATTGGCATAATCTGACAAGCTATGTGGCACTAGATGATTGCATGCATTGCAAACTCTTCGAAATGGAGCTGAAATGACATTTTTTACTTCAGGTTTCTTGCACATGTAGCATGGATATTAATATTAGGCATAATTAAAATATAGCTCTTTACAATTGTAAAATTTAAAAAATAAAATAAATTAATATTTTTATTGTAAATATTTAGCAAAGGAACTTTGAAATCTAAAAATGGAATTACAGGAAACTATTGAACTTGGATTTTGTACAAAAATATTTGAAACAATGAAGGAAAAAGAGAAATGAAGGGTAGATACTTGTCTCTATGTTTGCATGTAGAACATAAATCAAAAGTGATTTTTCACCGAAGAGGCGTATTTTACATCCCAGTAAAGGAGAGATGTATAACTCCTTCCATGTTCATTCTAGAGTTGACATTGTTAAAAGTTATGAAGCTGATTCTTATTGCACCGAAGAGGTGCATTCTACAGCCCAGTAAGAGAGATATGTGAACTCCTTCAGTGCTCATTTTATAGTTGACAAGTGTCCTTTATAAAAAATAATAAAATAAGAATTTGCACACTGAGAAAAAAAGAAAAGCACATGAGCTAGGAACCTTTTGTCTGGTTCCTAACAACATTCTTGAATATACATATGCACTTTTTGTAATAAGAGGTTGTGCTCTACTTTGGAGAAAAGAACAATGGAACTTTCATTTAATTGAAACTACAAGGATCTAAAACATGTTAGAAATCAAAATAAAATGCGATGGATGTGAGAGGTAAATTGTATCTGGAAACTACAAATAGAAACAAAAGATTTGTTTGTGGTCAATGGAGCACATACATTTGTTATTCATGTCATTACTTGTTGTTGCATCTTTCATAAACAATTCATAGTTTTTATTATTTTGCTGGTAGGAAATCATGAGAGCTGCAACAAAAGATTTGTTTGTGGTCAATGGAGCTCATACATTTGTCTTCATGTCATTAATTGTTGTTGCATATTTTATAAACAATTCATAGTTTCTATTATTTTGTTGGTAGGAAATCATGAGAGTTGCAACAAAACCACATCATGGGAGTTTGCTCAGTTGGAAATAACATGTATGATTGTTTATGGAGCTTGCCTGTGTTGTCGACAAACTTGTGATATTGCTTCAACAAAATTTTGGTGCTGTAATTGAATACAATATTTTGCATGGCCTGTATCATATTGGTCTTTGTGTTTGGTTCCAAAGTTCAAGATCTGGACACTGTTACTAGGAATAAAGTAATTGATGAATCGAGAAGTAAGGTCATCGTTCATATTGACTGTGATGGTTAGATGGCCTTGTTTATCCACTAAATCAACATGTGTCAACTATGCCATGGTGAACTTGTATTTTTCTATGGTGTAGGTCCATGCAATCCTACCACATTTTCATGTGTTCTTTAACAAATTTGTAGAATAGAAGATGACGGTCTTGGAATTTGTTTGGTTCTAAACACGGGGGTTCACTCAATGAACTTGTTCCATAGCACGACAGTTCATAGGATATTAAAGAATACCCCTAATTTCACTAAATATTGAAAAATGCCTCTTAAATTTTTATTGTTGAACCCCCCTCCCAACATACCTTTCTTATTAAGAAACCCCCTAGTTTCATTAGATTATGTAGGTATCCATTTTTATCAACCCATTTTTTACACCCACTTTATACCATATTATCAATTTCTAACAAACAAGAGGCTTAACGCATATTAGTATAAGAAAACACGACGCTAAATAAAATTATAGTATAATGCTAAAAATGATCCCACCTATTGAAGGGGAAACTGATCAATTTGTAGTGTTGGATAGTGGAAGACCCACCAAAATAGTAAAGGGGAAGGAAAAATACATAAAAATAAACCCAGTCAAGATATCAATGTTACAAATAATGTAAAAGACTAGAAGTCCAATAATCAATGCAATGTTTATAAAAGAAGAGAATTTGAAGATGTTTCACACCATATATTTCCAATCTACCAATTTATAATCATGTAAATACAAATATAGCCACAAAGAGCTCATGCTTTCTATAATTTTAATCATTAAACTCTATAAAAATATAAAATTGAAACCTTTTCGTCGATGGAATTCCATACATTTCATTGTATTTTATTTATTGGCACAAGATGCGAACAAACACTTGGTTTTCACTAAGAACAAACTACAACAAATCAATAGTATTGATTAATGGGAAAATGTATTAATTTTTTTTTTTTAAGTTTAAAAAACTTGAAACAATCCATTGACCAAAATTTAAATCCTAATGAAATATTTCTTATCCATTGTGATAACTTTCTTCTATCTTAATTTCCCATCTTGTATACAATCACNATCCCACAATTTTGAATGTTATTCCTTATCCCACCCAAATAGAATAACCCCCAATATTTATATTACTATGTCAAATTAAAAACCCCACTTGACACCTTAATATGAGGCAATATATTTTTGAGGTTTTTAAGAGTATTCAAACCCCCAATATGAATGGATGTGATATGATATTGCCTCACTAGTGAACCCCCAGTGGTTCTAAAACAATTAACAAAAGTAGGCTATCGACAATAGAACATAACATATTTGAGGCACATTTATGGAAATGATAGAAATATACATATTAAGAAATGAGTAAAGAGATACAGTTAAAATAATCGTTTTTCTTGTGCATGATCCACTATCTATAGCATTTTTCCTGGAACTTGTCATTGGATTTTCTCTTTGAATCCATGCTCTGAATCCAATCACAGATGTAAAGACTTGTTTGAAATATGTTGATTCTATTGCATACATTTTGTTATTAGTTTGTTCATATCACTTAGAGCTATTGAAAAAACATATGGATAAAGAAACAAAAAGAATCAAATTTGTAGCACAGGTTTACCTTTTGTTGTTCTTTTAGCTAACCAAGTAAAAAATGTTGACATAATGCAAGCAATATGCGCTACAGTGAATTGTTGTAGTTGTATTGAAATAATATAGATGCATAAGCAGAGATTGCAAATTGGCACTTGTTTACCGATACAAATAACTATATAAGGTGTTTGTGACAGAGCATTTGGTTATTGAATATGAAAAAAAAATAGAAACATAGATATCTTGTTGCTCACAAAAAACGAAATCGTTTTTAACTGTTTCATACATGTGCAATAAACATCGAGTAAGAATTGCATGTGTGCATTGGAAATTGCAATTTGTAGAAATATTGTTTGTGCAATGAAAATGTCTCTTAATTGCATTTTCATTTATAGCATAATGACAATAAGAGAGATTGCAATAGTGGAAATGATCATTATCTGTTTTATGGGCATGTCCAAGACCAATTGACAATGTTTGCTATTGAGATTTATTGAATCAACATTGAACATATAAAAGTGTTGTTGTGGAAAATATCATTCGTCAAAGAGCTAAGTGCATCAAATCAATTTGGGGATGTTGATTTGATAATGCATATGTATATTGTAGACGAATGTGTCCATATTGTAACTATGTTGCAAAAGTGCAAACTTCATTGTTGGCAAGAATATCTAAATATTTTCAAGGGTATTGAAAGACAAATGGCATGGTGATCTGTTCAGTAAGCTTTAGAAATCTAGAATTTGAGATTTTCAAATGGAAATGTTGTCCATAAGTGGTCAAGAAAAGAGCCAAATGCATTTTTTTTCTTTTGTCATGTTCAATTTAAAATTGTGACTCTCCATAAAGAAGCTGTTTTTTTTGGTTCATTGCAATGCTGCAACATGCCAATGTTAAAGTCACTAGCAATAACAGCATATTCATTTTGATAATTGTCTTTTATGTTGTCAAGAACTAAGGAAAGGAGTACAGTTCTTCGAGTGGTGCACATGGGGCAGAGTCTTCAATTTCCATTTTGACAATTGTGTTGTTAATTTGGTAGTGTGAAATAGTTGCTTCAATCAAGTTGGTGTATACTTGTTTTGTTTCACAAGAACTACATTTCTCCCGTAACACGTGAGAAAACCATCTATATTGAACGTAGACTCATAGAAATATTTGTTTCAAGGAAGATATTATTTGGAAAATAGTCTGTATGTGTTTCCTGCAGGCATAGGATATTTGCATACATAGGATATCACTTTTCATTCAAGATCATTGTCATTGACAATATTGTCAATGTGCAATGTGAGAATTCTGGTGTTCAAGGAGAATAGAAGAAAATGGTATTTGGGTTCCATTGGAGGAGAGCCATATCAAAATTGCAATAAAGCTTGATTTTGAAGCTTATCTATTTACACATAAACTTTATACGAGATGGAAATGTTTTTATGATGCAATTTGTTTATAAGATATATATTCTTCATGTCTCTAACAATGGATAGTGTAATATACACTAGTCAATGTTAGTGAACACAGTTTGGATCAAATGCCAAAGTATTCATTATGAGTCCTTTTGACTTGTGTATTATACATGCACATGCTAAATAAATAGGGAATTGTTGTTAAAGAATATATTTTTTTCCTTGTTAATGCCATTTGCCTAGATATTCTTGTGATAGTTGTCAATGTGCATGGAATATCTTGTGCAAAGTGTTCTTGCATTTTCGCTCGTTTCATTGAGTCAATCGATGGTGATGTGAATTCAGTCCATATTATGTCAACTTTATAGCTTGTGCACTCTTTGAAAATGCCCTATACACCATTGAAAAGAGCATCATCAATATCAAAGTTCCCTCCAACTAGTTCAATAAGCATATCTGGTTTTACAACAATTGTAGATGGAAAATCCATTTTGTTGTTTTGATGGAAGTTCAATTTTGTTGGGTCCATTTTCTTACCAATTGACTCTAGTAAATATGAATTTGAGTGGAAAAGTGCTAACATGATTTTTGTTATGCTCCTCAATTCCTTCGTTTCTATAAACAAATAAGGAAATGTTGGGTCATTTTGCGCTACTCTATGACAATGGTTGTTTAAAAATTCAATGTCATGGTATGTTTGCAAACATGTTCTAATTCTATATAAGATTGAATTAAAAATTGGGTCTTTTTGTCTCATGACTTCTTTGAGCTAATAGTATTTGACATTATATTGAAAAATGTTATAGAAAATTTCATTTGATTAAACAACTAGATGCTCGAATATCCAAGAGTATTTGACAGGTTGTGCTTGATAGAAATTTCCACAGGAAAATACATCAAGGTTTCCAAAGGGAAAACTAGAAGTGTGCATAATTTCTCTTAGCCTTTTGTTAATGCTCCTAAGCATTCATGCACCAATCAATGATACTTTGTCTATAAGCAAAATCTAGAGTTGTTCAAAGTCTTTGGTCAATAGATCCAATGAATTAGAATTTAGTGAGAGAATGTTTGATAATGCCAAAGGTAGATGAAGTGTTGAATGATGTCATCTATATTGTGTAAAACTCTTCTAATAAACGCAACTATGATTCCTTTTTTCTTTAAAGGATTGCTATGGAGGTCCTTGTTGTAAAAATAGACCATGATAAATGGCTTTTGCATAAAATATTTTTCTTATGCATGTGCTTCTAGTCAGGAACAAGTGGATTGAAGTCATTATATCATTTTGCTTTCCCTTTATGATTTCTTTATTATTGATTGTTTTTCTTTGTTAATTTTTTTTCTAATATCATAGTACGCTTCTTTTCTAATGACGTAGAGCTATTAATAGTTTTAAATTTTTAATTAGAACTAGGTTTAGTTTTTTCAAAAGAGTTTTTTTTTAAGATCATTTCCAGTGTCATATCTATGACATGTAGGTGAGTCATTTTTCTCCTTTTGAGTGATTGGACGCTAAACAAGAACTCATCTATGGAGTAAATTGTTTTAGATTCTATGCCAATGTCGCCCCAAGCTGTTTTTGATGTAGCTATGGACATTTCTTCGATTTTCTCAATGAATAGTTTCTGTAATAAATATGCTTCTGCCCATGTCTCAAAACATTTCTTGAGGATATTTTCAAAACATTTCTTGAGGATATTTTCTTTGTAGAAATTTTCTCGGCCCTTATGCTCGGATATTTAATGTCATTTATTTGTATACTGATGTTCTTGTATATTTACGTCTTTATCTGTTTAATGTTGTTTCTAGTGCGATTCAGAGTTTACTTACTTCCTACTTGTTTATATTGAATGTTTATTACACAACCTAGTCTTATTTACTAAGATTACGTGGCTAAATTACCTCTACTTCTAAAGGGAAGGAGTAGCTGGATTTACCTAATGAATCGATCGAAAATGTATGAAGGACTCCTACGGCTTGGGATTGCTAAGTCCGTTATAAACTAATGCATGAGGTATTCGTTGTTTTGCAGGTGCTATGTAGCTAATCGTACTGAGTGTATGTTCTAAAGGAGGGAAAATACCTAGCAAACAAAGGTTCTAAATCTAAAAGCGAAGGGTTTAAATGCTTGGTGTAAAACATGACCAAAATAAACAAAGAGAAAAAGACTATAGGGAAAGGGTAAAAATCAAATCCTTAGTGGAAGGTGGTTGAGGCTTTAAAAGAGGCCACGTGAACGACTTGTGTCAACTTCCATGCTGGAGTATGCACAAAATAATCTAGGGTTTTGAAATCCTTCATTTGCATGTTAGCATAGGTGAGGGGAGCAAGCTTCCTAGTTGTGGCATTTGCTGGCAAAGGCATGGTTAAATGAGTTACAGGGTTGTCGATGCTGCTAAGGTATGTGCTCTTCCTCCATGTAGTTTACAACATTTTCTTGTTTATTATTTTTCTGAGACATGCTCTAACATTTGACTGGTTTTCGTGGTAGGTTCAGTGTTGGAGCAACTTGCGACTATGGGAAGGGATTGACTGTCAAGCCACCACTTGCTAAGCCCATGCACGAGGGTCCTTACCCTTTGGTTGGTCGTTCAATATTTTGAAAGGATATGGGGATGCTCTATTTGTATTTTTTCCCACTCAAAATTGCAAGGGTTTGGGAATGGACCAATGCTCATACAATTCAGGGGTTTAGGGTTTTTATGAGCCTTTTCAAACAATTATTGAAATTGTAAACTTAATTTTTAATTGTTTTTGTAACTAGGGGAATCAACAAATGGATCTGTCTTGGTACTCACGTGACACAGGGTCTAGGGATCCATTCTTGCTACCACTATATCCCTAGGTGCCCCACACCTTCTTGCAAGACATGGGACAGAGGTGAACCCAGGTGGGATTTGATCTCGTGACCTCCATTTACAACAAATGACTTCATATCAATCGAATGCCAATGAGGCACACCTGTTCGGGATAAAATTGTAACCTTAATATTTACCGTGGGTGAAATTACTACTTAAATAAACCCTATGTCTGGATTTTCATGGTTGAATTGTTTTTCTATTTTCCTATACTCTTTGTTAATTTAAGTTATGAAATTGTGGTCTGGTTAATTTCTGAGCAAGATTTTAATGGTGAGAATGTATCTTGCTATGGATGCTCTGTATTTGGTTTTAAAAGTTGATAGCTGGTAAAATAGGTTGTAAATCATGGGATTAGTCTTGCGTTTTGATGTTTTGATGTCTGTATATTCCTCTGCATTTAATCTCCGCGTTTAAATTAATTGCTATGTGTATTTAAGAGAATGTATGGAAGATGTGGATTTTATTACTTACATTTATTTGGGAAAGCGTTCCTGGGAGCACTGTATTTATGTTTTTTTTTGCCCGGGAAAAAAACATAATTTTATTTCTTCAAACAAAATTACATTCGGTAGATACACTTAAAAGTGTATTTCATGTTCAACTGATAACCTCTTTTGAAGAAGACACATGAGTTTTTCTGAGATCCATACAGTAACATAAAAACATAAAGTTCCATTACATTGCTTATGAAGATATGCTGTCATGTTCTTGACAAAAATTCTTGTTCCAAAAAGGTAAACAGAGTTCTGTTGGCTGTTTGGATGACAACCCTTTAGTGCACAAAAAAATAATATATAAAACCCGTAATATGTTCATAAAGTATGATATAGTTGTGCAGCTATGAAGTAAATACATAAAATAATTTTTAATAACAGATCATTCTATGAATGGTCTGTGGTAGAAATCCTGAATAGTTCCCTCTCTGCGTTCCCTTATCTTCCAAAGGCCCATGGCCATCAACATCCCCTCCTTTGAGGCTTTGTCCTCCTCTTGGTTATTTTCCTTGTAAACATGCCGGTAAGAGAAGGAAACACAAGTGTTTATAACGTCTTTAATAGACAATAAGATACTGTCAAGTGTTATATTTTTGTATTGTTGAGTCGCTTTTATCCAATTAATAACATTCATAGGGTCACCCATAAAATTTAGATTTCTACACTCTTTCTCTGTTGAAAAGACCAGGAGGAGTTTAAGGCTCATGATTTCAGCGAAGTTGTTACTTCTGTCCCCTAACCCTGTTGCCAGTTCGAAGAAATGGGTCTCAGAAAGAAATAAAAGTTCCCCACCCCCCAAAAAAATATCTTGTGTTGCTCCATAAAAAAACCCTAGGGCATCGATTTGTCCAATTCGACTTCCAAGGCCTCCCTCTGTCTGATAGTTCTAATATACTGGGGGAAGGCATACAGAAAGTCACAAGAGAGGATTGCTGTTATTTAGGGAGTACAATCTTTATCAACAAATATAAGATTGTTTCTCGCTAGCCAAACACCCCATATCACTAATAATGGTAGTGCTGCCAAAATTTCCTGATCAACTACCATCCTCCAGTTTTCCCAATCTTGAAGTATAGTGGGACCCACCCAGTTACAAGGTGCCCCCAGTGTCTTCGAGCATTCTATCTAGACATCTTTGATAAAGGTACATTACAAAAAAATATGTATTACCGACTCTCCCTTTTCCTTACAAAGTATACACCAGTTGAGCCCCTAAAAGATTCTTTTCTGTAGATTGTCCTAGGTTGGAACCTTGTTCTCCAACACACACCACAAGAAGAGCCTAGTTTTTGGTGGGCAATTGATTTTCCACAGTTTCCTCCACCACCATGCTAGATCCCCTTGTATTCCATCTGCACTAAGTTTTAAGTAACCAACCTTTGGTGTGCAGGTGCCAAGTGGGTCAACGTCCTAAATGAGTTCATTCGCCCTATTTCTTAACCGAATCAATGATACATGTTCAAATATCTGATATAACGTGCCAACTCCCCTTCATCAGGAGCGGTTAACCCAAAATAAGAAGCCGAACTCCATGACCGAAACCATAATTTCTCTTGAAGATGTGTTGGCAGTTGGTAAAGGTAAAATATGTCCCTCTGTATTAGCGCCTCCACTATGTGGGTAGGAAGTTTTTGTTGCTACATACATCTGGGAGATGGATCCTCACCAACCTCAATTTTCTACCATCACCCACATTCCAAGCAAGGTTGGATTCAAGAATGCTGAAGGATTGCACTGAAGCTTTCCAAATCACAGAGCCTCCCGAATGGAATTTATTGGGATTCCTTATCCAATCTTCAACATAATCAAGATCTAAGTACTTTTGTATCATTATTTGGGTCTAGATACTTTTTTATTATTATTTTAACAATATCCATCCCCCCTTGGCCACAAGTGACTTTGCAAACAAGAAAATATTTTTGAGACCCTAACCCCCCAGTCCTTTAGGTACCGCAATATTTTCCCAGTGCACCCAAGGGGTCACCTGAGTATC
This sequence comes from Pseudotsuga menziesii, assembly GCA_001517045.1. Taxonomy (NCBI): domain Eukaryota; kingdom Viridiplantae; phylum Streptophyta; class Pinopsida; order Pinales; family Pinaceae; genus Pseudotsuga; species Pseudotsuga menziesii. The sequence goes on along the minus strand of LPNX010527064.1, from coordinate 286,702 downwards.
TTGCTTTCCACATTACAGAAACCAAAAAAAATTCTCCTAGCCTCTTCTAGAATACCTTTAGCGATCCAATCAAGAAACATCCAATAAATAGGTATAGCTTACATCTTGTAACCATCATTTACCTAAACAAAGGGGGGAAAATAAATAAACAATTGAATTTACATATGTTGATGTGTATCTAATGTTCAAGGATCTCATATGTGTATTTTAGACAAAGATATTAAATAATTTTGTTGGGTTAAGCATCTTTCTCTCTTGGAGACATGGAACTAGGTTGACACAAGAACCAAAGACATTTTCAAAGAGTGGCCGTATGCCCTTTTAAAGAGCACGTTCACATTGTTACATGCTTACATATTCTGTCTATTTATGATAATGCACTTGAATGTATAGGCGTGGTATAGGCAGGTAATCAAATGAAGTTCCATTCACTAGAGCAACGAACAAATTGAGAAACACATTATTAAAAAAGCATTTTATGATGTATACACAGCAAAACTAGCTGGAAAATACACCAAAGGAAGCTAAAGGATGGGTGTTATGGGTGGCTCTTCTTTCAAAGGGTAAAAGTGAATACCAACGTTATCACTTGGATGAAGAGGTTGATGCAATAGAGGGAAATAAAACTGAGAATCAAGCTACCTAAGAATGTTTTTCCAGTTTTATATTTTTGTTGTATGTCTTGATATTCTTGAATTAAGAAGGGGTGTTGGAGTACAACACTCAAACATTGCTCGTAATCAAATGAAAAAGTCACATCCACACAAGAAACCAACAAATAAAGAAACACATATTATTAAATACGCATTTTAGCATGTATATGTAGCACAACATTACAATTAAAGATTCAAAATTTCAACAACAATCATCAACAACATGATCTAACTCTCCATAATTTGCATCATAATATTGTGCATATCTTGCCAATGAATCAACGATTGCCAAAACTTATAGATTTCACTTTTTTTAGCTAGGGAAACAAACATTGCCATGGATTCCACCATGCCCAATATTCATTCAAAAAGTAAAAAAAATCCTTGCATAGCTTTATTGCAACTAAAAACGAAGATAGAAAAAGATTCTATCAAATTAAGGGGATTTGCATTGTGCCTACAGTTATTGGGATGCCGCAAATATTATTAAAACACATGTATTGATTCAATCATTGCGTGCTAAATTTAAAACTCTTTTAAGAAATTGCATTTTCTTCATATCCCCTTTGGCAAAGGCTAATGGTGGGTCTCAATATATTTCGAAAGCATGGGAGGTTGTAAATCCCCATTCTTAGCTGGAAAATCCAGGCTTTGAAATTTGGACTTCCATGAGAGAAGAGTAGGAGGACAACAAAGGTTTTAGGGTTTGCATTTATAATTTTTTGTTATTTTATTTTATATGTTTTGTGTTTTTAAATCTAAGCTAAGCATGCCCATGTTCCATGTTTTCTGGACTATGTTTCCTCTTTTGCTTTTGCTTTTGTTTTGTAGTATTTTTTAAAGTGTGTTATTATGGAAACTTACAATTCCAATATGATTTGAAAGACATGTTTTATTTAACAGTGACGTAATTCAGATATAATGTTATCTTAGCTACATTAGAACCAAGAATTCACTCAGAATGACAACAACCCATTAAATTTCATATTAAAATAGAAAAATGTTACAAAGAGGAATATGCATCTACAATTTTGATAATAAGTAAGACTTTTGAAAACACTGCAATAACATTATTGTAAATTGTAATAATAACTTTTATAACCCACACAAGAACCTAGAAAATGGAGGCCTTGCATTATTTACCCATTGAAGAGCTGAGTGCCCCACCACTTGAACAAGCAACCCAATTGGATTAGATTACCAAATGCACAAATGATGAGTCGACTAAGGAAACCCTAGACAAGAACAAATCCAAACCATAACAGACAATGACATAAGCCTAGGAAAGACCATTTACACCCTCAAACAGAATGAAAATAAGGGCATTGCATACACAACATGAATGTCAACAGAATCTAAAAATCTAAATGGGGAATGATAAATGGTAACCTCCACGTATAAATCATTAGTAAACGTGCCAAATTCTAAATGGGGAAATAAAGTCTTTGCACTAACCCACCAATTTGCATCATCCAGCACTAGACAACGATAATGGGGAAGCCAGTCCTTGCTAAATGCACCTTAATCAAGCCAACCCTTTAGAGAAACACACCAAAATCACAATGAACACTAGTAGGAGCCCCAAAAAACCACTTACACATGGGTAAATGCAACTGGCCATCAAATGAATGAAGAACGAGCTAATCAATCTATTCCTCGACAATAGAATCCCATGAAAAGACCACTCACACATTCTCAACAAATGAAAAGAGGTCCATTGCAACATGGTCATTCCCACAAAGAAATACACACACAGGTATATGCAATTACATTTTCCATACCATCCACAACCATAAGGTAAATGAAACAAGGAAATTTTTTGAGCCAGAGGTTAAAATTTTTTCCATACCTCCAAGAATTGCACAACTCCAAGAAATCATTAATAAATAGGTCATATTCCAAATGGGAAAATAAATTCTCTACATTGACCCAAAAATTTTCATCGGCCAATGCATGACAACAACAATGGTGGAAACTAGTCCTTGCTGAATGCACCTTAATCAAGCTAACCCTCTAGAACAATAGAGGAAAACCACAATGGACAATGGAAAAATCCCCCTTCAACCTCATGCAATTGGCTAATATCGCATAATGCACAAATGATGAGTTGACTAAGCCAAACATCAACACCAACGAAGGAAAGCCCCAATGAGCAGTGACACAAGCCTGTCAAAAAAGATTTACTCAACTAGACGAAATGTAAACAAGGGCATTGCACAAGCAATACAAATGTAGAACCATCAATGGTCACTGCACCTTAATTAAGGCAACTGTTTAGAACAACATACCAAAATCACAACAAAAATTGGAAGGAGCCCCCAAAAAACCACTTGCACTTTGGTAATTACAACCGAACGCCAAATGCATGAATGACGAGCTAATCAATCTAACCCTCGACAACATAAACCTGCCAAAAAAAAACTTACACATTCTCAATAAATGCAAAGAGACCCATTGCAACATGGTCATTCCCACCGAGAAATACACACACAACTATATACAATTACATTTCCATACCACAACCATAAGGTAAATGCAACAAGGTAATTTTTTTTCCATGGGTTCAAAATTTTTCCATACCTCTAGGAATTGCACATCTCCAAGAATTACTCGAATAGGAAAAATCCTATCCCTGCTTTCACATCAAAATGGATCACCACTTGTAGTGTAGGTCACCACCCAAAACCAACGAACAAGAGAAGCACAATGCTGCCCAAAATGAGAGAAATGTATGCATTCTCCCACAACCATCCACATGAGCTCGAATTAAATCCTATCATTCCAACAATAACTATAATAGTGAATGCACATCCCAACAAAACAAACACCTTTCTCAACTTCCAATTGACAGAACAAAGCATATGCAACATGCTCGAGCATTCAAATGGCATCTGACTTAAGCTTGAACACCAAGACCGGCATACTCTGCACAAATGCCACTAAAATCAACTCGTACTAGAGCTAGAACCAACAATACACCACCCTCTGCACATTATTTATATAGCCTTCTATCTATCACAAGACATACATCAATGTAACATGTGTTGCATGGTTTCTTAATACCAAACTACAAGGTGATTATATCTACCTCAGAGATGACAAAAAGTCAAACCCAACATAATGTACCTATGTCACACACATACATAATAATAGTAATAATAATAAAAATAATAAAATCTACTTACACCAAAACCTAAAAAATCATTACATAATTTATTCCAAAATTTTGAGTAATGCTTATCAAAGTGGCCACTTATCAAAAGCCCATTTCGATCGCATAGCCCATTATTTCACGGTGTTTGGAAACCTTACAAAATGGGTTATTTCCATATGATCCAATAACGATGAACTCACAAGAACACCTACACAGGTTTAAAAGTAGGTTGATTTGACTTATCCTAAGGTTTATTAAGTGTTGAGAGGAGGTGTAAACTTTTTTTTATCATTCAAAGCAACCCATGGTTTTTGGTAAACAATCATCAACCTCTCTTGACAACTCAAGGTAGCTTATGGTTTCTCGCAAAGCACCATCAATTAAAAGTATTTGCACGAAGTAATTTGCATGAAAAAAGCATTTACACAAATAGTTGAGCAATAAATTTTTATTTATTTCCTTATTTATTTATTTCATATCAAAATTATTATTTATTTATTTCATATCAATATCTTTTGTTTTATTTATACAAAAGATAAAAAATTAATTTTAACTTTACTTAAACTAAGTATCAACGTGTTGAATATAAAATTTATTATTATTTTATAAAAGCTTATAAACATAACAACATCTCCTCTACAAACTTGGCAACTCTCCCCCATATTAAACTGAAAAAACACACAATAAAAATTCAGTATTCGATAGAATTCCAAAACTACCGGAGGCAATTCTTGGTGTTGATCTTAGTCGGCTTGCCCACCACATGCCAATTAGGTTAATTACAATTATTTGGTTGAGTACTTATTCCCTAACGAATTATCACCAAAAAGTTGAGTAGAACTCTAATTTCTATTTTCAGCTGATCTTCTGGTTATGCATTCCCGGTCAAGAAAAGCAGTTCGGGCGCTGAAGGACGTCGCTACAATGGGGTTTGCCAATGTCGACATAGAGGTTGCAATTGCGAAAGTTACTCGCCGCAATGACATTCCTCCCGAGGAAAAACACGTCCGCATTGCGGTTACTGCAACAAAAAAGCGAGGTCTGAGACGTTATCTAAAACGTATGGTCGAAGACCGTTTAAATCGCACCAAAAATTGGAAGGTCGCTGTCAAAACATTGATACTCATTCATCGATTGAGCAGAGACGCTCTTCCAATTTTCAATGAAGAAAACATGCGGCACTCCTCCGATACATCACCACTCCTGGAGGTATCGAAAAGTTTTGAGGATTCCTCCACCCCGCTTGCCCTCGAGTTCTCTTGTTGGGTTCGCAAATACTCATCTTATTTGTCTCATGGCTTGGATTGCAATAAGATTCTCAACAACCGTTTCTCGGCTGAGATTGATCAGAATAAAACGCCCAAGCTTTCCGAAATTGTTCAGCTTTTGGAAGATTTGCGATCCCTCCAACTACTCCTCGATTGTCTCTTGGACTGCAGTCCTGCTCATGTCGGCCCCGTTGCAGTGAACTCACTCGTTCACTACGCCCTCCATTTAATTTTGAACGAATGCCCAGAGATCTATGCAGCCATTAACTCTTGCATATGCAAACTACTGGGTTCGTTCTTTGACATGCCCAGCGACAAAGCTCTATGTTTCGTGGAAATTTATAAACGAATTTTGCGACAGTATGAGAAACTCTCGGATTTTTATGATGCATGCAGTAGAGTGGGTTTAACTGACCTTAATGGTGACTACCCGTCTGACACGAGATTCCTGCTGGAAATGGAGGATCACATGAAAAGATACAGACAACGTCTTTCTGAGATGGGAGATACCAGACGTCGTTACAACTCTATGTACAGTGCAGAGGAAGAACATATTACTGAGAAAGAAATAGCTTGCAAGAAGGAGACTCGGAACGATGCAGTGAAGAAAGAGAAGCCATTGGTAAGCCGGTGGGAAGTTGAAGATGCTGTGCCTCCTCCGGATAGAGTCACTTTCAGGTCAAAGACCACTGACCAGGAGGCTAAATATGAAAGCAATCATGAGATGGATGAATGGGAGAAAGCACTGGAAATGAACATGAATATGGGTTCATCCAGCACTATTAATTATCAATCCGGGGATGGAATTCATTGCAGGTCTGAGCTTGCCAATGATGGAACGCACATGGGCCTTACATTTTTTAATGAGAATACAGCAAACCCTTTCAAGATAGATGAAATGTCTTCATCTTTTACCCCGTATGGAAGTTGAAGTGGCACAGAATAAACAACAACAACAGGACATGACGTCTTTGCAGTATTACTTAACTGCAAACAATATTCAAAATGTTTTAGTCGTCAGACAGCGGTCAGCCAGAATTGTAATCTCACTATTCAGAGTGGATTAATTAATTAATTAGTATTTGATGGATTAATTACTGACTTACCCATAGTATTTGATGATTCATGGTATTTACTTATGGTTTTGTTGTTATGTAATCTTATAAATAATAAGTTTACTTAACAGTGAGAAGGTAAATTCAATTATTTATACAAATTTTTTTATCCATTATGTACTCTACCATTTTCTGCTTCTCTTTTAGTCTCTTGCAATCTTGCAATTTTTAACATAGTATCTTGCAATCTTTAACATAATATCAAAGCTTAAGGCCTGATACCTGTCACTAATTCAGTTGCCATGCAATCAATCTAACAATAATGTTTCTTTCTGCTTCATTGTTTTCTTTTATCATGTTTGTGAATTTAACCATTATCTATAGTGAATTCATCAATGTTTTTATCAACGTGTTCGTAGTATTAGCCTTTCATTGTAGCCAAGACAATTGGATTATTGCACCAGGTATTGCGTGATGTGTTCAGTACTATAGGTTAGTGACAGATATATCAGGACTTGTGACAGATATATCAGGACTTGTCTGTGGAGCTACTTCAATAGGGTAGATATCCTAACAAATAATTTCTAAGCCTGTGTTTTTTAATTTTTTTTCCCATGTATTGTAAGCTGGTGTGATCAGAATTACTCCGTTTATGGAAGAAAACCTAAAACCTTACCACTTATTGTTTTTTTTCCCTGAAAACCTGACAAACTTTCTCCCTCCCAATGTTTTGTACTGAGCAGTATATAAAACTGTAATTATTATGGCCATGCATAGTTAGAAGTTCAATTAGAGTGTAGCATGAGTTTAATTACAGAGTCTAGGTTTTGCATGTCTTATGTGTTTAATTACAGGCCTTCCAGTCATTGTAAGCATCAAACATGATCACATTTATTATGAATAAAGAGTAAGAACAACATCACTTTGTGTACGTTTGTTCCATTAAATTCATCAAAAACCTTCATAAATGGGCATTTCATGATTTTTTTAACACCTAAGTACATTGTCTCTAAGTTTGTAGCTAAGTTTAAGATGAAATCTGATTTGAAAAATGCACTCCTTTCATGGTCTCTAATCCACCTGTTTGGAGTAAGTTACCCAGGGATGTGCCTAAAACATGCTGTTTGGCTGCAGTAGTTTGCTTCTTTAGAAGAATGTCTCTATTAGATGAATGACATCTTACTTAGCCATCAAGATTTACAATACAGTTCATTATTAACACTCAAGGTGCTCATTAGTAATCCACTCGTTCTGTATTTCCCTCTGGTTTATGGTTTATTTGATTTATGTATGGAATGTTTTATTCTCATTTATGGATGAATCTAGACAGCCAGAACCACTACAATGATTTATTAAGTTCTTCCTCGTAAGAGAATTAGGATAGGGCTTTTAGTAACAAACACCCATCAACTATGGAAGCACTTCAGTTCCTACAGATCAACCCGGTATTTAGATCTTCCTCGTAAGAGAATTAGGAACTGGTAACCTTAAAGGTAATAAAATTTGCAGATATGGAGGGACTGATAAACATGATTATGATTCACAAAAGTCTTAATTCATTTCCCTCTGGGAATAAGCTTCACAGTGGAAGCGTTCAAGCAATAAAATCTTATTAAGTGGTAATACCATCAAAATGCAGAAAAGACCTTAAGTTAGCAAAATGAAATTTGTAAACTGAGATAACAACAGCACATTTAAGATCCGAAATTTTGGTCAAAGTAAATATGTGGAAGTTATTGGCCAGTTACACCTAATTTAGATGCCCTAACAACGAATCCTTTTAATGCTAAACTATGGCACGATAAGATAAGTGACTCATGAATATATGATTATTTAATAAAAAAATCAATTATTTATTTAGAAATATAAATAATTAAAAAGTGTCTAAAGAAGGAGAATAATGAATAAAATAAATGAACAAAATCAATAAGAAGATAAATATTACTTAATTATGGACATTAGGAAATAAGGAAATTTGCATGGATTTTGGGGAAGTATAAGTAAATGTTAAAATTTTGCAAAGCTATATTTCAAAACTGTACTCCCTAGTAATTATGGTTATGAACTTATATTATTTGGAAAGTGATTTGTTGATTCAAAATGAAGTAATGTTGTAATTATGGTTATGAGGTTATATTATTTGGAAATTGATTGGCTAACTATGCATAGATTATTTATATGTGAAATTTGGAATAGATTCAAAAAAATGTGAAATTTCTTGATGTTATTGGCTTAGTGTTTATTGTGCTAACATCTAGGATGTAGTAAAATGGAGAAAGTAAAGACAAACATGGCTAGAAATAACTATGATAAAAATTGTATAAATAGGTTTGGTTTTTTTATTTGTAAAAAGTATCTCATTGCAATTGAAATTAATTTGCCAGAAATTAAATTTCATAGAAAATTCTATATCTTATTAAAGGAAATATAGAATTTGTTTTTTGTTTGGCAAAATGCTTGTTAATTAAGTGTAGTTTTCATATGAGGAAATCTATATTTGGAGGCACATTATAGTCTGTGGTAGAGCACTTATGCATGATGAAGACAATAGCAATATCAATAAGACTTTCTACTTGTCAAATCTCCAACAAGACTTTTGCAAGTATGTTAGATCATACAACCATGTGATATCAACAAGACTTTCTACTTGTCAAATCTCCAATAAGACTTTTGCAAGTATGTTAGATCATACAACCATGTGCTATCACTGAAGTTGTCGTTTGAAAGTAAGGGGTATATACTCCTCTACCTACCCCAAATAAGCCTTAGGAATCAATCTCCATGGATTATATGGGTGTGTGCAAGAAGATGAGGGACCTTTTAGATGCAATCCTACTTTAAGGAAGCACACTCATGATACATAAAAATACAACGCGTTCGTGTTATGTAATGTTTGGTTTGGTTAATATTGAGCCTGACATGTCATATGACACATAGGTTAGGCTAAGCAAAACACGCACATGTTATGGAGAAGCAAAATGTGCATGCAGAGAACTACAAAAATTGGTTTTTGTGCATGGCTAGGTGTTGACGAGCGTATTTGACAAAGCCCGCAACGAGGGATACGACCCAGACCGGGATCCTTAGAGCAGGCTCCAAGCTGTTTAGGGTAGCCGTTCCCGACAGGTTTAAAGGCTCTGTTGGCCTGGAACACTAACAGTCTACTGCTACTGATTGTCAGTGAAACCTATGTTTATAATTTACAAAGGTTGATTTAAGTTATATGCTACAGGATGTTAAACTAACAGATTTAATCAACTTAAATCAATGAATTATAAATACAGGATACAAAAGATGACAAGATAAAATATAAACATAGTTAATATTGTACATAAACCTGCTATATACATCCTGTACAACAATTTACAAAAGGGATAAACTGGATGTAATTCATTTAGAGACAGAATCTGATACGAATAGGTTTTCAGGTAATATAATGAGCAGAAAATAAACAATATATAACCCTAACTATATATTATCCTGATCAGGAGTGAGAGAGAAATTAATCATGAAATCAATTAATGCTAATAGAATCACCACATGGGATGCACCTAGGTAATATTTAAATAAGATAAACATTAACCAGTCCCATACAGTAATCAGTTACAAATTATATAAGCAACAATGTTGATTGCCAATTACATAACATGATATATTAGCAAAATTGAAAGCATGAAAATCGATAATTACACAATAAATGTATGTTTGCAAACTTCTGCAGAGAATATTAACAAACATAATAAAGTATAAAAAGGAAATAACAAGACTGACATATACCAAAAACATATGCAAAATGTTCAAACAGTAAACATATATATCAGTATCACCAGTTCTCAAGATAGAGGCTGCAGACGGATAGTTGTCCAGAATCCCAAAAATCAAACCCAGTCTTGTCCTTTTCCCTTCTATAAACTATCGACCCTTATCCCATAAACTTTTACCCCTTAAATACATATTTACAAAAACAAAGATCCTTAAAAGTTTGAGATGAACAAGATCGAATTATCCAACTGATTTCTAATTAAAAATGACAAGTGCAACGTGTCATTTTTCAATATAAACACAATCATCAAGACGATCCATGGGAACTAAAGATTCCAGCAATAAAAAACACCTGGCAATCTTGTTATGCGGTCTGTTCCAATCGATGAAGAGTATAATCCAAAAACAGCGATCCAACTTGGACGTAAACAGTACCCATAATACCTGTACAAGATCATCAAAATTCAAAAACAAGTAGATCCAGCATAATCATAAGTTAACTGGTGCATTAAAGACTTGAATATTGACCCCATTAGAATGACTCGGTGAAGGTGCCCTGAATTGCATGAGCGTGATCTGAGCATTGAGCTCACGCACCTTTTCTTCACTCTTTTCGTTTACGTCTTGCAATTTTAGAACCCTCCTGATGAGCTTGTTCTTATGCTTCCTCAATCGTAAAAGCTGCTAACCACTTTCATCAACTTTTTCCCTTAACTCCACATTATCAGCTTTCATAAAATCCCGACTTGCTACTATTTCATTCATCCTGTCTTCCATCCTACGAACCTTGTCTAAAAGACAACTAATGAACAGAGGATGAATGGTTTCCCCATTTCCACGAGGAACAGTCGAGGTTATTTTCACCGGCTTTTCTTTTACTATAGGATCAGTCATACGATCAACTAAAACTTCCCGCACCTCTTTATCTCCTGCTGGAGAATTATTATGATCCCGGGTGAGGTTAAATTGCGGCTCGACAACATACAGAGAAGGACTTTTGCGCATGCCGTTGTCACTCACAGGGTGACCTTCATCAGCTAAATCAGCAACGGGCTCAGGATGAACCAGATTGTCATTAACAGGCGAAGGAGCAATGGTTTCTTCATCATCAATCACAACCGTTTCCACTGGAATCTTATTACTCACGGGGGCTTTAACCATCTTAGCTTTCGCCATACTTCTGGTCAGCCTTCTAACCAGCTTGGATTTGGGTAGATTTCTTCGACAATTCCCAATTTTATCACTATTGATGGGCGGAGTAACAGGTGACATAGATGAAATCTTTCTCATACGCCCAGGACCTATAGGGGTTTGAGAATTGTTCACTGGACTACTCATGGGCTCTTTACAGGGTTCGAAACTCTTACGGATAGGGTTTGATAGAGCTTTGCGCAAAGACAAGAATGGAGCCGAAACTGCACTTCTATGTTTACTACAGTCATCCGGACTGTCAAACATGCAATGACAGAAAGATGAAAAACCGTTTGACTCTATAAACTGCTCCCATGAGCGACCCAACTTCAACAGCTCATGATCAATCAACATTCGAACTAAACCGTGATGGAAAAGACTGTGGCTGACATGTTTAGGCCCCTTCTTTATGGCATTTGACATCTTAAATAAACTGTGCAGAAGGTAGTGAGGCAAATTAATAGGAAACCCTATAAAGACAGCCATCAGACGAAGATGATATACGTATGCCGAATATAACCGGCCCTCACAGGTCAAATATCTATGAATTAGCTCAAGCACTGGACGCCATTCTTTAAGAAAATACTTACTTGCCACCCCAGTCCGAAAAGAAACTTCTTGAATCGGGTTCTTTAAGAATCGTCTCCATTCGGTTATGTCCATCCTTTGGTATTTGAACCACCTTTGCCCAGACAGAGACAGACCCGTTGCAGCTGCTATGGATCTTTCATCAACTCGGAAGTAGAGATCACCAACCTCAACTTGGTAATTAACCAGGGACAGGGCAAAGACTCTGGTAACCTCAGGGTTCGAGTCGGAAAACTTCTCGAAGAACGGCATCCACCCCACATTCCTGACTTTTTCTGCGAGTTCAGGGTTTGAGCTTAACAGGGTTATCTCACAGGGTTCAACCCTCACGACAGGAGCCATCACAGGCCGATTATGAATGTGTAACCACACACAAAATACGTACCACCATTCGGCCAGAGACAGAAGACCAGGTTGTGAGCACTTAGAACGAAGGCTGAGCAACACCAGGTAATGAGCAGGGTAAGCCATGCACGAGTGCAGGTTATACTTCTGCGGGTTTGACATGAGCGAAAGCATCGGCGCTTGGAGTGGTAACACAAATGACGGTCGAAGGCCTTGGAACGCTGATAATATCATGATTTATTCGGAATTAAATGATGAGAAGATCTTCGCTGGACAGAGTATAGGTGCTCCACTGGCGAGTGGCCACGACAGAGGCTACGTACCAAAGCTTTAAACATGGAGGACAGGATAAGTACAAGTGTCATAATAGGAGTCTGAATTCATGATAGGTATGGCTCGTGCCAAAAATCAATCCCGTCGAAACCATAATACATGCATTTCCTATCATATATTCGGCCCATTCATCAAAGGTGGCGAAGAATCATAAACAATGTAATTAGAAGCCGAACGTTTAAATACCACCATATGCAAATTAATATCAATATAAATGATGGTCTGCGAGCTTTAGGATATGGCACACAAGTCATGTATCTAAGCTTCAGCGGAGTCACAAGGATCCAACCTTTGATTACCATTACTCAAACTTTATATGGAAACCATGGTATCATGACCTCATTAATATTTATAACAATGAAATCAACGAAGCTAATATCTAAGGCTTAGGACAACATACAAACTAGGCTCAACAGCAACAAGTATAAAGACCATGAACACTCATGCCTCAATTGTCCTAGTCAAAATTCATCCAAAACCGTAACTTTGAAGTAATGATTTCATTGATCCAATATAACTTGCAAAACTTATTCGAAAAATTTAAATTTCAACAAATCAGTAGCTTAATGGAAACCGTCATATCAGTAGCTGAAAACTCATTAAACCTGTCCTTTTAAAATTTAAACATTTCATCAAACAAAATGGAATTTTGTTTGATGAAATAATGATTTTAGAAGGCTGTTGAGCAGGGGCACAACACTAGGGAAATGAATAAAACCAATAGTTTGCATCATCAAGACTTAAGACCTATAGTAATATCTTAGGATCGTCAAGAACAACATCTCAAAAAACCCTGCCTAAGAGGATTTAAGAACTACGTATGGGTCATGGTCCCTTGACCATGCTTGGAGGATGAAAATTAAGACTTAAGCCCTAAAGGTAGTTTGTAAGGCTTGAGGTCCATGAACAAGGCATCAAACCTACACATAGGACCTCTGTATGTGATATTTTGCATCTAAGAGAGAATATACAGTGCATTATAATTCTCTTAGCACTAGGAACATATCCGTAGACATGGTTGAGGGAGGAAACCTAGTCCTTGGGCCCTAAAGGAACCCTATAGACATATAGGACCAAGAACAACACCTCGAACAAACACACGTGATCTCTTAAGGGTATTCTCAACCTTTAGGTTGGGATATGGCAATGATCAGGATTTTTTTAGCATTAGATATGGAGGATAAGGTGTTAATCATGGTTGGTACATAAAGCTTTAATTTTAGCTTGTAAACCAGCTTTTAGGGCTCAAGGTCCATGAAGGACACCTTGAATCAACATAGATGACCTTTCAAGTTGATAGTTTTGATTTGAATGGGGAGATGGGAACCATTAGGGGTTTCTAAGTACTATATATGTGTCTTAGGACCTTATACATAATAAGAGGATGAAACCTAAGCCTTAGCCCCTAGAATATGCTTCTAGGCATCTAGAGCCAAGAATGATGGGTTGAACAACCTCAATAGAGCCTTCCATGCTATCATTTACCTTGAAATGGGGATACTAGTGCCATTAGAACATTTTTAGCACTAAGTACAAATATTATGCCCCTTGACATGGGTGGGGGGAAACACTTGGTCCTTAGGCCTTAAAGGAAGTTGTTAACCATATAGGGCCAAAATTGATGCCTTCAACCACCACACATGATGTTGAAAGTGAATCCTTTGAATCTTAATGGGGATATGCATGCCATCATAATTTATTGAGCACTAGGTATGCATCTCAAGTCCATGGACATGGTTAGGGGAGGAAACTATGACCTTAAGCCCTAACTAAAGCTTCTAGGCATCTTATAACAAATATAAAATACAATATTAACTAGACTATTAGGTTACTAGTGAAAGGGCATAACCCTTCACTATGTTGGCTCAAGCCATATAAGAGGCAAGCTTATTGTACATTTTATCATCATCTAATATATTATTCTATTTTATTATTAAACATGATACTCGGATTTGACTACTAACGAACCAACCAGATTCAGTTGCTCCATTTGGTATCAGAACAGATTCGCTCCTTCAACTTGAGCTCGGATTCAACTCATCCTCCCTCTCTCATCTAAACTCCTGGCAGCCCCATTTTTCATTTTTCTCCGCCTTCAATCTTCCACCTGCTCCTTCATCTCCACACACCCAGCTTCCCAAAACTCCCTACATCTCGTCTCCCCCCTACCCCCACTCCTCACACACTGCCATCTCTCCTTCTCCACTCCCACGCATCTACATGCATACCTCCACTCTCGTTCTCCACACTGTTCTCCTCCCCCATCTTCACATGCAGCCTCTTCCGCCAGTAGCCACACAACACTCCAACCGCACACCGCACATGACCCTCCACGCCACCCCTCCTCTACGTCTGACACCTTCTGCCCTTATCCTCCACGTGGCCATCGCCCATCCTGCGAGCTCCCACCCATCACCCATCCTCACTCCCATCTCCCTTCTGCTCTCTGCAACTCTCCACACAGTCGCCATCCATCTCCTTTCCGCGCTGCCTCCACTCGCCATCGCTCCCATTCGCCTCCACGACCTGCAACAAAAAAAACCAAAACCAATTTGAAAATAGTATTATATAATAATAAAATTATTATTACAATATTTATTTTTAATAAACTATATACAAATTATTATATAGTTATAAAAAAATATAATAATTATAGTATTAATTAATTAATTAATTAATATACTATTATTCATATTTCGCCTTGAAAGCCAAAATAACATTCTACAAACCTCCATGGCATCTTATAGTAAGAGTGACGAATTCATAAATCTCCTTCAGAAAATCCTTAAGGACATGGATGAAATAAAGAAAACTATGGACGAAACATTTATTAAATGTAGATGGATGTGAAAATCATGTAGAAGAAGCCACTAAAGTGGATGAAAAAAAGGAAGATAGAGTAGGCCACTATGTCATCCCCGATGAGAGTAATGGCATCAATCAATATAACATGCAATACAAAGATATAACATACCCTAGTAATAAGGGAATTGACAACGAAATAATTGACAAGGAGAAGGATGATCCTCACCAAGATTGTGATAAGAGAGAAGCCGATGTTGCTAACAATAAAGATGATCAATGTTGCGACAAAAATGTCACAATCGCAAACACACGAAGGACATTTATCATCACAAAGACGACTGTAAAGAACATCAAGGGAAGCAACTATAATATCTATCAGACACAAGATAAGACTGATGTTCTTATGGGCATTATAAGCACAGGGAGCCCATTCAAGGGAATTGACACAAAATGTGTTGGGGATAACAACATGAAAATAATTTAGGTCGTAATGTATGTTGAGAATGTTCAATTGGTGACAAACATAGTTAAAAGAAGCAATCACACAAGTATAAAAGTGTAAACAAAACTTCACAAAGTTCATACTTATTGCAAATACCAAGACATAATAATCAAAATGAGGCAATGGTTGTAATAAAAATCGTACTTCTCAAGTCATCAGTGCGACATAGAGCCAGAATAAAATATGACATTATGAAATACTCGAGCTTTGAGGACAAAGCTCCCTTAAAGGGAGTGGCAATGTAACAAATATAAAATACAATATTAATTAGACTATTAGGTTACTAGTGAAAGGACATAACCCTTCACTATGTAGGCTCAAGAAGTATAAGAGGCAAGCTTATTGTACCTTTTATCATCATCTAATATATTATTCTATTTTACTATTAAACGTGATAGTCAGATTCGACTACTAACAGACCAACCGGATTCGGTTGCTCCACATCTAGGGATAGGAAGGATTCTTTAAAAAATCACACATAGCATCTTATAGGTATATTTGGACTATGAATATGGATGTTTGTCACATACCCCAAATTGAAAAAACATTTTATGTTTTAGGAGACATTATGTTTTAATTTTATTATAAAGTTTGTAATTAATGACCAAGTGGCGTCAAGGATAATTGCATTTAATTGCTGAATATTTTATTAATTAATAAATGAAAGATGAGACAACAACTTAAGGAGGCTCTTAAATGAGTGTTTTATTGGCCACTTGGTGGAATAGGTTGGGTTGAGAGCAGATTGACACTTAGCAACATTCTCAAAATACTTCTAGTTGTTGCAAGATGCAACTTCCCTATTTTTGTGGTCATGTTCTCTAAGAAAGTGGAACAAGAGCAGGTGGCTCATTAAGTGAAAAACTGACCCAAAAGACCTAGGCAAGCCGATAAATCTACCCATTGAATTCAGCTGAGGCTGCTCATTTCTTTACTTGTGAAATTTCTGAGTGAAATTGGTGCACAAGAAATTCAATGGAGGGGACATGTAGAAGTGTTTGAGTGAAAGTGCTCTCACCCAGTGATTTCAACCAGGTGGACCAGTAGATAGGCTTGGGGGACCTAAGATTTGCAGTTCAACAGTCTTTAGGAGTTGGTTGGGAGGAACGGGCTCCTTAGGCTGTTGTCTCCTCTGCTATACAACCACACTCTACATGTTATTTCTAATTTTTCCATGCAAGTATAGAAATATGGAATGTATAAATTTAGGATTTGATGCATCTATATGACTAGTTTGTTGGTTAGTTAAATCTTCTATTGATCTAATATTTATAAGTTCTATTTCTGTTATGTATTAGAATAAATGATTTAAGGTTAGTGAAAATTTACTGATGGATAAAAATACCTGACCGTATTTTTCCACACCTTTAAGAAGGTAGTACTCTAGTATAGTAGGTGAAAATAAGTATCATGAGTAAATCAATTCAAGAAGTGTAGGAATACAATTATTTACTTTCAACTGTTAAAATATTTATAAGAATGTTTAGGAGGAAATCCCTCTATTTTCAGAAGTTTCTTTAACTAGAATATTATGTAAAAATTATAAGTATAAACTTCTACAAAATAATGTTAATTAAAAGGCACTACATAGTATGGGTAACTGTGTTTTCTTGTTAGCACAGTAAACACTATGTCTTTAAATCTTAAACCTAATATAGATACCTATAATTATTAACTATTACAGAAAGAGAAAATTAACATAAATAGGAACAACATAGATTATTATAACATTATAATGAAATTGTAGAAATAATCTAAGTTTGATAAATAACAAATGCATAGTTGGAGTAATATTGTAATATAAAATAACAATACAAACCCTAAATTAAGGAAACTGTCAACTAAGACTTTCTTTTTCTTCCTCTTTCTAGAATAGGGCTTACACAGTTTTTCCTGTATCCTTATTTATCGAATTCTTCAATATACAATTATAATATCTTTATCATAATCACCCTATATTAAATACAATTTATACATAAATAATATTAGACTGTTTATCAAATATAAACTAAAATAAAATAAGAAAAGACAAATTAAATATTCCTAATCCAATTACATAGTCGAGCTCGGGTTGTAGTAACAAACCCTTTTTCTTTTTAATTATTTTCATAAACCAATCTTTCTACTAACAGAAAAACTCAGAACTAGTTTTCATATTAACTTCCTAGAGAATATCCTCATTCTAATAAAAATAGAAATTATGGACTTATCCAACAACAAAACTTTTCCATTTTCCTTTATCAATCCATTCATCAAACACAGGTAAGTTAGGCGTAAGGTATTTCAAATTTCATTAATTTAAAACTTATACAAACTGATTTATCCAACCCAGAAAAACCCTACAGTCCAAGTCTTCCAACGACTTCTTTCAACCATAGCTCGGTGCCAAACACATGGCTTCCAACACAGTAAAGCCTTTAGATTTTAATCAAAACGTATAAGATTTCAAACCCTATCTTAAGCATAATTAAAATCCAACAAATACAGAGTTACAACCAATGGCCTTTACAAGTATTTCTTCAGAACAACCTACGACCACACAGCCTACAATTGCAACATGGTTCAAACACAGCTATGACAAGAGAACTTAAGTCTCGGTGAGATCGTAATCTTCCAAACCCCACACATCACCATAGAAAGGACCTCAAGCATGAAACTGGGGCTTACCCGCTTTTTGAAGGAACATGGAACCCCTCTTTGCCAGAAGTATTCCAGCTCACAGTCGTGAGACTCCACCCGTAGAAAAGCCTACACATTAAAATGGAGAAACATTAAGTTTTTTTTTATTCAAAATAAAACCTAGTAATTGAAATTATGGAAAAATGCAAAAAAGGATAAAACAAGTTACTTGGAGAATTTACCCTCGGCAGCACAGTACTGTATCGGTTTTTCACAACAAACCCTAACTAAAAGAAGACTTCTTACCCTAGCAACTGAGAAGGAGAAATTCCTAGGACCTTGACGAGGTAAGAAAGTCACAGTAAAAGCTAAACTAAAACTTTACACTGTCATGCGAAAAACCACAAGGTAAGTTGTGAGTTTAGAACCAGAGATCACTACTACCAAACATAAGTTTTAACTTGGCTAATACGCAAAATAGGACACACACCGATCTATACAGTAGCATCAAAGGCCGTCACCCTCAGAGACAAAGCAATGGCATCAATGTCCATGAGGCCATGATCTTGGCAGCACTTTCAACAGCAACGAAGGATACCCTAATGCGAGATTTTAGGGTTTTGAGATTTATGTAGTAGGGTTTACCAATGTCAAAACCCCATCCAATAACTGACAACCACATGGAATCCACTTTGATTTTGATAATATGGGTTTTGCTCTATAGTTTCGAGAGCCTTGGGTGAAGCCTGCAAAAAAATGGTTATACATAACCTTGTTAAGATCTCATTGAAAAACACTAGATTTCTTTTTATTTATAAGATGCCTTAGTATAGATTGTAAAGATATTATAGTTATAAATTTTGTTTAAATAGGATCTATATCTATAAAATGAAAATCATATAATTATTGATTAGTATATGCAAAGGCTTATGGTTTATAATTGTTCTCTAGGTAATGAACTTTCCACCCATAAAAAAAAGCATTATTACTTCACTTATAACCATATAATGGAGTCTTTTACACTTACACTTGAAAATTACATAGGCAGTTAATAGAAATATACTCTGCATGTAATTAGTTAGTTTCATATTTATAAATGGCATTTTTTTTGTATACGTTATGACAACGCCTAGACTTAGGTATTACTTGTTCATGTGACATTCGAATGTACATTGATATAAATACATATAAATTTCCTTGGTAACAAGTAACAATGTATTGTAAGAGCTAGTTTGTAGAACTTATCATTCTCTAGAGTTGCATGCAGGGTTTGGTTTTAATGTAACAACAAAAGGATCAACATAGGATGAACAAGTTATATTCAAAGTTAGGAAGGAAGCATCTATTTCTAGTTTTACTTGGAGTTATAAGTACTTATGCATATAAATAAATAAATAGGAAGTAATTATATGTGTCCTTAAAAACAAGAATAAGAAGGTTAACAACTTAGACCTCGAAAACGTATGTAACAACCTAACATTTGCAATATTTGGAAAAGATATAGGCTGGTGATACCTTCTTTCTCTCAAATTTGTAAACTAAACACATATTCTAGCATTTTACTTTTGCTAGTTGAGATAATTAATCTCGATCCTGAAACTGGGATACAAAATGTCTTACGTGTAGATATACCTATACAAGAATCATCATTTCACTACATTAGCTTCAAAAGTTAAGTAAGCCTCGGGCATGAACTAAAGTTCCTTCATTTTTTTAAACATAAAAACAAACTTTAGTACATAGTAGACAAATAGTTGTTTCAGTTCATATTACTTCAGATCATCACCTACTAAATCAATCTTTTAATACTTAATTATGAAAGCAGATAGTGAAGTATGCAGTTACATAAATTAATAAAGGAATTGGTTTTAGTTTCTAGATTAGACTCTTTAAAATGATAACTGTTAGCAGTTAAGTTACCCACGTCATCGATGTTTTTAAACATTAATTGTTGCAAGAAAATTTTTACATTTTTATGAAATTTTGGAGTATTACAATATTGGTGGAATTAGGTGGTTTTGAGCAGCAGGTATGGGACCTACGAGACATGATTGAGGGAATATGCTTGTTCCTTAGGGAATAATGGAATATTTGAGGCACACATCTAAATGAGCAATTCCTTGAAGCACCACACATGACCTACTCAAGGTATGCTTGGTCTCGAAGAAAACATGCACATGCCTTTAAGAGGTTTTGAGCATTAGATATGGGTATTAATGCCTCACCATGGTAAAGGGAGGAAATCCAAGACTCGATCCATAAAGAATATTTTTGGCATCTATGGCTACGCATGTGCCTTACTCACTATCCCTTTATTCCTTACTCACTGACCCTCCTTGTCTTTGTATTTACATCTCTCTCTATCTCTATGTGTATGTGTGTGTATTTCCCTCCTCTCTCTTTCACAACCTCCCTCCCTCTCTCTCTCTCTCTATTTATATCTATGTGTGTGTCCCTCCATCACTCCCCATATCTCATAATCTCTCTCCACCTTCTTTATACCTCCCTCACTATCCCTCCCTACATCGCTCTCTCTCTATTCATCCCCCCTCCCTCCTCTCTTGTTGTTTCTCACCCCTACCCCTCTCTCTCCCACACAATCTCTCTCTCTCTCTCTATATATATGTGTGTGTGTGTATCCCTCCCCCCTCTCTCTGACAACATTCCTCTGTCTCTCTCTTTCTATGTGTGTGTGTCCCTCCCTCACTCCCCCTCTCTCTTAACCTTTCTCCACCTTATCTATACCTCCCTCACTATCCCTCCCTCCATCACACTCTCTCTATCACTCACCCATCCCCCCTCTCTCTATTTCTCACCCCTCCCCTTCTCTCTCCCACACAATATATATATATCTCTCTCTCTCTATGTATGTGTGTGTGTGTGTCTCTCCCCCTTCTCTATATCTATATCTATGTGTGTGTGTCACTCCCTCGCCCCGTTTCTCTCATAGCCTCTCTCCACCTTCTATTTACCTCCCTCACTATCCCTCCCTCCATATCTCTCTCTATCATTCACCCATCCCCCTCTCTCTTTGTCGCTCGTCCCTACCCCTTTCTCTTTGTCGCTCACCCCTCCCTCCCTCTATCTCGCACAATCTCTCTATGTGTGTGTGTGTATGTTGCTCCTCCCTCTCTCTCTCTCTATATTTATGTGTGCGTGTGTCCCTCCCTCACTTCCCATATCACATAGCCTATCTCCACCTTCTCTATACCTCCCTCACTATCCTTCCCTCCATCAATATCTCTCTATTTCTCACCCCTCCCCCTCTCCCTCTATCGCTCACCCATACCCCTCTCTACCACATAATATCTGTGTGTGTGTGTCCCCCTTCTCTCAAAAACTCCCTATGTCTCTCCCTTTCTCTCCACCTTCTATTTACCTATCTCATTATTCCTCCCTCTATCAACATCTCCCTCCCTTCTCCCTTAATTACCAACTCTCCGTTCCATTATCCCTCTACATTATCCTCTCTCTGTATCAACTTGTAACCCTCCCTCCCTATCTATTTTCACCTTCACTCACCATGTTTCTCT